>VZTU01018405.1:424891-505491 GCA_013400835.1 Zapornia atra | reverse complement strand
TTTACAACTGTGTACAACCCTTTCAACCAGCAGAGAAAATTACAAGATGCCTCTCTGTTGTGACAGCCTTTGCTGGGCTCTTGTTGGAAGCTGATATACTAATCAAAATCTCATTTCAGTTGAAGAACAAAAGACAAATTCTTGGGGCTTCTCACACTCAGGGAAACAATGTTAAGTGGCTTTGCATTTAGAATAATGATCCTCTGCAGCCACAAGGCACAGGCTTTATTTTGTTTTCCAGTGACAGTTTGAATTCTATACAACCGTGATAGCCTAATCTGCTCGCCCTGCAGAGTCTGTTTCACTCTCAGGTAACGGGTGAATTTTGCAGGACCTCTGCTGAGGCATTATTACCCCCTGTTTTCTACCTTGCAGACAGCTATAAATAAATAGACAAAGAAACATGAGGAGCAGCCTGTGTAATAGTGGCATTTTGTTTAAATCTGTTTCTGATAATAAATTGAAACAGCAAACGTGTACTGACAGAGAACTGATCCCCAGTGCAATTCCAAGGAATGTCTATAGCTGTAAATGAAGTCTCTGAAAACAGGCAATACCCAACATTCCTTTATCTGGATTTTTTGTTTATATAAAATGATAGATAATAGGTGTTGGCAATTTAAAATCACCATTTTTGCTTGATGAAAATCTTTTGTTTGAAACTTTTGTTTTCTTAGATTTCAGTAGCTGATCTCCCAGGACTGATTGAAGGTGCACATGCAAACAAAGGGATGGGCCACAAATTTCTCAAACATATAGAAAGAACCAAACAGCTTCTCTTAGTTGTAAGTTACATAAAATTTACAGCTTGTTGGGATCAAAGGCAGTGCAGTAAATAAAAGGCTGCTTAATTACAGTCTAGTTGGAATTTGGGAAATAATTTGTAATTTGCATGTTTTGTGATAAATATAGCCATAATGCTGTTTTTTGAATGGAATGCTTTAATGTCTGATAAATCCTGAGATAGAATTTATCATTAAAATTTGCCAGTTAATTTAGAGCAGTGAAGTGTTCCAAGCATAATTAAAGCATGAGGCAATTTTTTTTGTTACTTTTGTAAGATCCCCTTACAAGAGAGGTTTAAAAAACAGACCTTGGAGAAAACTTGTATCAGAACAAGCCAGTTTGTGCTTCTAGTGTCTATGGTGTTACTTCAGTGTACAGATGCCCACTGTTGTTTGCCGAGGAATGAGGGCATGTATGTGGACATGGTACTGCATAGTTTTTGATGGAGACTACCTTCATACTGTAACATCATTTAACACCACAAAGTTTGTGTTTGTCTAACTTTTCCAGGTTGATATTTCGGGGTTTCAGCTGTCTGTTAAGACTCAGTTCAGAACAGCCTTTGAAACAATATTACTTCTAACAAAGGTAAGTTCTTCTCTTCCTAGTTGGCAGTTATGTGTTGAGTCAGGAGAGAGGCTCAGTTTTGACTAAGAACTTTGAAATGTCAGTGTCTCTTCTGGATTTATAATTGAAGGTGAGATAACAAGCTTAGGATTCTCCGGAATGATGAAATTGATTTTTAACTGCCCAGGTAAAACTGATTTATTTTATGTTGTACACAACTGTTCCTTCATTAAACAGCATATGGGATATTTCTAGCAGTCAAGCAAAGGTGAAAAGGCATCCTTTTCAGTTCCCCAGTCTGATAGTGTTTTAGGAAGTAGAAGTACATGGGTATGGTTAAATCCCTGCTTTGATGCCTTTACTGCATAGCATAAGGGAGGTGACACATCAGGCCCCAGCTTTGCAGACATTCAGTGTTTCCATCTCTTATTCTTGCTTCTGATTAAAAATAAGATGCTTTAAGTCATTTCAAGTTTAGCAGCTGTCTTCTCTCTAGCTATATGACTTAGGATGGTGAATCTTCTAAATTTCAGCTATTGCTGTTTATTTTTAGCTTATTTGTGGTTGTGATTTTAATTCTGATATTAACCATAGTCCATTAAAATGCTTAAGAATCAGAAAACTCTCCAAAGAATTTTCTTACGTGGTTTATAGATCTTGACATTTTTCTGAAATTGGTTTTGTGTCTCTGGATGTAAGAACAACAAAACCAAAACTGTCATTCTTTTTATAAGAGGCTGTTTCAGAATCAGCCACCCTGTTTACCTGAAATATCTGTGTTTGAGCAAAAAAATCACTGAACATTATTTCTTCCTATCAGGCTGCTTTAATACAGCAGCTTGAGTAAATCAGCTGCATAAGCGTGAAGGACTACTTGGGCAATTAATCAAGTGAGTGGGGAGATGTAAAATTGAAGCAGTCCTTGTTAAAGCACAAATACTAAGGCAGATTTACTTGACTTTTAAGGAACTGGAGCTGTACAAAGAGGAACTTGTAACAAAGCCTGCACTTCTTGCCATTAATAAGATGGATTTGCCTTGTGCAAAGGATAACTTGGATGAACTTATGAAACAACTACAGAATCCTCAAGGTACATTCATTTTCAACAATTACCTTTGACAAAAGTAGCAGTAAGATTTCATTGGGGTAACTGCATTGGCAAGGATTTGCTTGCAGGTGAAGTCAGCTGTTAAATTTATTATTTGAATATAAGTTTTAAAGCCACCTCCTGCATCTGATCTACTTAAAGATGTCCCTGTGTACTGCAGGGGGGTTGGACTAAGTGATCTTTTGAGGTCACTTCCAACTCCTAACATTCTGTGATGCTGTGATCCTTAAAGGTCCCTTCCAGCACACATGATTTAGGTATCTGTACGCATTTATGGTGCCGGCTTCACTGTTGTGGAGGTAGTTTAATAAAATATAGATATCTTAGAAGGTCTTTCCCAACTCTGATATGGGAGAGTAAGCTTCCAGTCTAGGTATCTTGGAGAACAGGAAGCTCCATTGCAGGTCCCCTTACAGACACTGGTATAGAGGTATAGAATTTCACAGAATGTTAGGAGCTGGAAGGGACCTCAAAAGATCTAGTCCAACCGCCCTGCCAGAGCAGGATCACACAGGAACACATCCAGGCAGGTTTTGAATGTCTCCAGAGGAGACTCCACAGCTTCTCTGGGCAGTCTGTTCCACTGCTCTGTTACCCTCACAGTGAAAAAGTTTCTTCTTACATTCACATGGAACTTCCTATGCTCCAGCTTGCACCCATTGCCCCTTGTCCTATCAGTGGCCATCACTGAGAAGAGCCTGGCTCCATCCTCCTGACTCTCCCTTTACATGTTTATAAACATTAATAATATCACCCCTCAGTCTACCCTTCAAGCTCAAGAGGCCCAGCTCCCTTAGCCTTTCCTTATAAGGAAGGTGTTCCACTCCCTTAATCATCTTGGTAGCCCTGCGCTGGACTCTTTGAAGGAGTTCTATGTCCCTCCTGAAGTGAGGAGCTCAGAGATGGACACAATATTCCAGATGCACCCTCACCAGGGCAGAGCAGAGGGGGAGAAGGGCCTCTCTTGACCTACTAACCACACCCCTTCTAATGCACCCCAGGATGCCATTGGCCTTCTTAGCCAGGAGGGTACAGTGCTGGCTCATGGTCATCCTGCTGTCCACCAGGACCCCCAGGTCCCTCTCACCAATGCTGCTCTCCAACAGGCCAGTCCCCAACCTATACTGGTACCTGGGGTTGTTCTTCCCTAGATGCAAGACCCTGTACTTGCCCTTATTAAATCTCATTAAATTTCTCCCCACGCAACTCTCCAGCCTGTCTTAAGTCTCACTGAATGGCAGCACAGCCCTCTAGTGTGTCAGCCACCCAGTTTTGTGTCATCAGCAAACCTGCTGACTGTACACTCTTTTCCTTCATCCAGGTCATCAATGCATACATTGAACAGTACAGGTCCCAGTGCTGACCCCCAAGAGACTCCACTAGACACAGGCCTCCAGCTAGACTGTGTTGTCCCATTGACCAAAACTCACTGGCTTCTTCCCTTCAGCCAGCTCTCAATCCACCTCACTACTCGACCTTCCAGACCATGTGACTTTTGCCAAAACACATTCAGATCTTGGATAGGGCTATGTAGGGGCTTGTTTCAGTTTTGCTATGACACTGGGGTGAATTTCTTCCTATTTCCTGGAGTCTAAGGAGCAGGAAGGCTTTAAACCATCCATCGCCCATGTTGTACAACTTGGGCTTTCTTTGTACTCGAAGGATATGGAATCTTCTCAAGACCATGTAAGTGTGGTATGGTATAACTGCTATGTTAATGCTTGTCTTCTGAGAGTTCTTTTAAAGATTAATTAACCAAATAATCCTTCTATATTAATTGCAGTTACGTTTAGTATTGTAATTTAAAGTTCATTTTCTAAATTTAATGGGATTTTGTAGACTTTGTAGTGACACGCTATTTGAGGGTTGTACTAACTCTTTCAGTGTGGTTTTTTTCAGACTTCTTTCACTTGATAGAGGATGAAATGATTCCTGAAAAGACACTTGAATTCAAAGATTTAATTCCTATATCTACATACACTGGAGAAGGAATTGAGAAACTAAAGACATGTATAAGAAAAACTATATATGAGGAAGCAGAGCGAGAGAATGAAGAATATCAGAAAAAGAAGCTACTACTTTTACAAACTTCAGAAGAACAAATGAATAGAAGCTAGCATTCTTGTCTGGATCCAACACATTTCAATAGTTTTAGTAAGTACATAAACCAACCTTCCATTTAGGTTTTGTTCTCTCTGGCACCACCGCCAAGTTTTCCCATCGTCTCAGTTTCTTTTGGCGCTTGGGTAGAGCACAGTGGGTAAAATAACAAGGGTTTTTTTTGATTTACATTGGCTACTGACTCAAAAGAGTAAAGACCAAAGTATGTGCAACTCAAAGCACTGCCTAACAGCTGATGATCCCCAGAGAATTTGGTGGCTGATGAATAGGAGTATAGCCTGCCGAGGCAGCAAAAGAGCCAGTTGAACCATTCTACATCTTTTGCCACGGACATGAGAAAGTACCCAGGGGCATTTCAGGTGGAACAATTTTCCAGTGCCTAGTGCTTCTAAGGTGAAACAGTTCTGCCATTTTGCCAGGCACGGGATTGTGGGGCTTTCTGTTATTTGTAAAGGCCTGAGGGGAAAACAAATAAATGGCTGCAAGGAAGTGATTTGAAGGAGCACAAAAAACCAAGGCTGATGTGTACTGGTTGTGGTTTGGGGTTTTTTGGTTTGGTTTTTTTCCACACCTGCTGCTGCCTGCTCTAGTCCGCTTGATCTTGCAAATCCTGATTCCAAATTCTTAATTTGGTGTCCCTCCTTTTATGGAGTGGGGGGTGTATGTTACTTTTTTGGTGAAGAGAATTACAACTGCCTTTCAATGGCACAATAAATTTTAGGGAATAGCTAACGTCTAGGGGTTTGTATTACAAGCAGGCATGCTTGCATTTTACTTGGAAGTATTATTCCAATAATAAATTGGAAGACCTTTGTTGTATAGAGTGTTTTCTACTTCAAAGCTACTGATTGCAAACCAAAGTAAGACTGACTGCATCAAAGGCTTCTCAGTTTGATCTCTAAGCGTACATATCAAACTCTGCTTCTCTGAGCTTTGTTAAAAGCACAGGGAAGAAAGCCCGAGGGGGCTGGCCAGCTGCCCCCAGGCAGCAGCCAGGCCGGGTGAGAGCTGCAAGGCCGAGCGGTTGGCGAGTTGAACAGAGCCCGAGGCCCCGTGGCTCATTCAGGGCCTGTAAATACAACTCTCTCGCTCCTGAGGCCTAGCAGAAGCTCGGGCGGATTACGCACGGTAAGGTTTGTTCCGAGCTCCGTAACGTGCTGGTGACCGAAGCGGTGCGTTTCCGCTACTTTACCGACGTACGCGAGGAATGCGTTTTAACGCACCGTTATCTCCGGCCGCGGGCCGGGTGCGAGTCGCCCTCCGCCTTGGAAACAGGCACACGGAGCGCCCGGCTCCCCGCTCCGCCGGAGGAGCCGCCCCTGAGGGCGGGCGCCGGCTGCGGCCCGCCCCGCGTTGTGATCGCTCCGGGGGCACCGCGGAGGACGGCGGGAGTTGTAGTGCGGGAGGGGCGCTGGTAGCTGGCGCTGCGGCGGCGCCGGACTACAACCCCACAATCCTCCGGGCGTCCCGCGACTGGCCGCGGCCTCCCGAGAGGCTGGGAGGAGAGAAGCAGCTCTGTCAGGCGGAGGTCGGGAGCGCCAGCGGCGATGGTGCCTTTTCCCCGCGGCCCGACAGGAAGGTGAGCGGCGGTGTGGCGTGGGGGTAGCCGCGGCCCCGGCTCTGTCGGCGGCGCCGGGCGGGAGCTGCCCGCGGCCCTGATGAGGGGGCTGCCCGCCCGCCCGCGCTCCGCCCGCCGCCGTCAGACCGCGGAGGGGAGAGGCCAGGGGGCGGTGGATGCTTTTTGCGGCCCTTCCCGGCTTCCTTCCCCTGCTCCCCGCAATTCCCGCGCGGCAGCGCGGCAGCTTCGGTGCGCCTCGGCTGGGGGTACGCTCCGTGTGAGCAGGCACCGGCGGCGCTCGGCGAGTGCCGGGACGCGCACGGCGGCTGCCGAGCACCGCGGGGCGGTGTGTGTGCTACCCTGGCCTCCGCTGGGCAGCAGATGGCCTTTCCACATCGTCTGGTTAAATAATTGCCCATGCTGCAGGTTTTTACTGAAACTCCTAACGTATTAGCTGGGTATGGTAATCCTAATTCTTTACATCTGGGTTTATTTTTTCATAGTTTTGTGGAATTTGAAACTGTTACTAATTTCTAGAAGAAAAAAAAAAATGACTGGGGTTACTGGTTCTGTATCAGTTGCTTCCACTTCTGTTGTCTTAATGTGACTTAAGAGCTGTTGGCCTCCTTTCTGGTGGCCAGGTCTCCAAAACTCTATAATACTCTTTTCTTTTTTTTCTTTTTTTCTTTAGCTGATAATGCCATTGTGGATGGTTTCTTCAGAATGCATTTATTTATCACTTGTGTTTGCAGTTTATCTCCCTCCTGCGGGGCTTCAGCAGTGGCTCCCACAGTTTGGCCTTCTGGAGGCCGCACAAGGGAACAGAGCTGGCTTTACTCATCCCTGAATTCTCTTTCTAGCAAGTGCCTTTGTTGTGGTTTGGCAGCTAAAACAAGCACACAGTTGTTTGCTCACTTCCCACCCCACCTAACATGGTGGGATGGGGGACAGAGTCAAGAAGAAAAAGGTAGAACTTATGGGTTGACAGTTGAATAGGGCCGAAAAGTAAGAGAATAATAATGATAAAAGAATATTCAAACCAGGTGTTGCACAGCACAATTGATCACCACCTGGAATGGATGATCACCCAGTTCCTGAGTCACACCCCCCACCTCTTGGCCAACTCCACTGGTTATATGCTGAGCATGATGTCATATGGTATGGAATATTCCTTTGGACAGTTTGAGTCACCTGTCCTGGCTGTGTCCCCACCTAGCTTCTTTGGGCACCACCACCCCCCCACACACACACCCCTCCCCCCGGCCTTCTCATTGGCAGGCCAGTGTGAGAAGATGAAAAGTCCTTGACTGCTTGGCCACAACCAAAACATCAGTGTGTTACCAACATTATTCTCATCTTAAATTCCAAACGTAGCACAATACGTGCTACTAGGAAGAAAATTAACTTCATCCCTCCTGAAACTAGGACAGCCTTTTTTTAATTTGCTGGGGTTTGGATTATTTTGGGGGGGGGGGGGGCTGGGGTTTGTTCTTTGGTTGTTTTTTTTAGCCCTTGGGCAGTTAATGATTTACCATTTGGTTACCAGCTTCAGCCATCATCTCTTGTTATAGCAACTTGGATCCTTAGAATAGTAACCATGGTTAAATCTGTCCATGAAGTGCTACTAGGACTAGTAACTTTCGTGGATCAGATATAAAAGCTTTGAGTATTGCGGCTGTAAATGCTTCTTCGGGGGTAAGAAGTTAGTCTAGAATCTAAGGCAAGAGAAGGCTTCACCTATGCTGGCCAAAGTGTGCTTTCTTCCCTTGGACAGCTAATTCCGAAGTGGCTGAGATCCCTAGTTATTCAGCACCACCAGTGACAGAGAAAAACCAGGTGGACTGTGCAGAGGAAAAGACACTCCATGTCTGCAGGAATGGAGAGTCTTTCTGAGCCGGATATTGTAGAATATTTGTACTGGATCTGTGTCTGTATTACAACAGCTGGTGGCCACAGGTTTTCATCATTTAATGGGAGTGACTGTTGGGCAGGGCACAGCTCCCTTCTGACAGGTTTGTTTCCCAGTACTAATTTTCTACTTAATTATGGTTGTTACTGAGCACTGGCTGGTAGTTTGGGGTGTGAACCTGCAGAGGGAGATCTGTATGTTTATCTTGGCTTTGGTTGGTGCTAAATGCACAGAAAGCTTGGAAATTGCTCAGAAATGTTAGTGAATAAAACCAGCTGCTCTGAGCTGTCCAGTACTCAAAAAAACCAAACCCAAAACCTGCAGCTACTTCTCCAAACACAATTGAATGTGTTGATGTTGACCTCTGCAGCCCTGCATGCCAAGTTTGCCTGAATTTGTGCATTTACTCATAGCAGTCTTGGTTGATTAATGTGAAAGTAGAAATCCAGTGGAATGCACACTTTGATTGTGTTTCTGTGTCGTATATGCAATAAATAGCATTTGTCTTGGAGGACTTCAGACTTGGAAATTCACTTTCTCATGAGTGAAAAATCTGGGTTACAGGCGTGTGTGCTGTAAGGTATCCCTCTCGCCTAGATGGTTTGATAGAAGAATTTTCTCTGTTGCACCCCCAGGAGACTACACATATATTCATATGTATGCATGTTACCATAGTTCAGGTTTTGATATAGGTTATTTAGACTAAGCTTTGTGTCCCTGTAAGTGTTAGTACAGCAAACTCTCCTTTAGATTGTAGCTCTTACAGACACATAATGACTTGGTTTAGGTCTGATGCTGTCCAGTAGAAAAGCATTTTTCCTGTTACGATCTGCAGAGCTGATCTTGACTCTGTGGTGTGGATCCTGGGTGGGGGTATAAAGATCGTCCACAAGAGGATCCTTTCTCTTCCTCTGGAAAAGCTGGAGAGCCATTGAAAAGGCACTACCCGTACTTCCTGCCTTTCTCTCTTTTCCTTCAAACTTTTGTGTAGAATCCAGGAAGGATTAGGGAAACACAAGTAAATAAACAGTTCAGAGTCTGAGCTTTGTTCTCCAACATTAAAAAAAGTATCATGACAACCTTTCCTCCCTGCTATTTAAGTACAACCTGACCTGGAACCTAACACTTGAAAAAATAATTTTATATGATTTTATGTGGATTATTGGGGTTTTTTTCCTAGAAACATAAAATACAGGATGTAAACATTTCCATGTATTGGACCACCCATAAGAAAGGGGGTTTTTTGCACCGTTCTTATCTGTTGTATGAAGACAGAGATGATAGGAAGAGAACATGCTTTGGGGAGCACAGGAGGGAAGTAGTTTAAGATTTCTTTTTTAAATAAGAGGAAATTGTAAAAAAGTGGTGGAGTTGGTCTGATGTAAACATATCTGAGATTCCTTATTTTCAAATTACAATGGAAACACTGGTGCTGGAATTGCATGTGACAAATGTGATTTGACTCTCTCTTGTTCTCTTTCCTAGATCTGCCTTTTTTCATACTTCTAAAAGTTGCTAAGGTTTCTCTTGATCTGAACGCACTGCTGGTGAGTACACTGTATCCATCTTAGTTAAGACAACATCTGTTTTGTTACCGTCTTAATCAGGGATTTGTAACTGAAGCTACAATTACAGCTATAAAGCCAGCAGTATTTGGAAGATGGGACAAGTTTCCCCTGATGGGAGGATCATGGATAACTTACCAACAAATTGACTTTTCCTTGATACCCTCTAATGGAAAAACGAACAATTTTCTATGCTTTCCCCTTCCTAACCCAAGAGAAATGCTAAGGACTCATTTATTTATATATTTAAAGCAAATAACAAAAAACCCTCCAAAGACCAAATACCAACAACCATCCAAAACAACCTTAAGTCAAACAACCCCCCAAAAACCACCACCACCAACAGAAAAAAACACACTTGGTGCCTCTACCAGGGATGGCCAACAGAAACAAGGTATGCAGGGTAGCCTAAACACACCTGGCAACCATAGGATGAACAGGAGATTGAAATCTTCTGTCCATGTAGCTGGAACAGCAGAGGCAATACAAAAATACAGGCTTTTGCATGTTGTCCTATGTCCTGGCTGTGTCGTCCTTGCCATAACTATAGTTTGGTAATATACAAAGAAATAAAATACCCACCCACCCCTTTTTTTATTCTTCTGTCCTCATATATTAGAGAATATGGGTGAACCTCAAATCACTTCTTGCCCGCCCTGCATTAACCCTGCCAAAATCTTCATCTTCTGCTAATGCAAATGAAACAGTGGGTTTCTGAAAATGGTCAGTCTTGGGCTTAATTGAGCAGCTCCTGGTAGATCTATGTCTCAGAGTATGCCCTGCCTGCATGGAAGTTTCATCCAGGCAAACACAACTCTCTATAGAAGAGCAAACATATCCAGCTTGAGGAGAACAAAGTTTGATGCTATATTTGATTTTATCCCTCAAGCTCATTTGCTACAGTTCTGTTTCCTTGCAGGTTGGTTGTGTTGACCTTACTGAAGTGGAGATTAAGCATTATGTTAAATTAATTATAATGGAAATAAGTGTTGGGTCCCCTACTTGGGAAGTATCCTGTTAATGACCTGCTATCTGAGAAGGTTACTGCCATGAGAACAGTAGTTTGCCCACGCTGAACGATTTTTAGCAAGAAATACCACGACATCTTTTTGAGGAGTAAGGTGCATTTTTAGCATAGATGCAGTTGTCGATTTTTCAGTAGCACTTCTTCAAAAGAGTGTGATCAGTAGCTATATGTTACCCACATGCCATTGCAGTCCTTCACAGTTAGAGGGCATAAAAGGTAAATAAATGCCTAATGCTTTCTTACAATGCAAATTGGGCTTTATTTGTCTATAAATCAATAAAGTGCTGACTAGCTGCGTAGTTTGATAGTGCTTGTAGTCTGCTTCTACTATACATGGAAATTCCTTATCTGGAAAGTTCCTGGGCAGATGGTGTTCGCAGGCATAGAAGGATAGTAATGGATCAGATCTGATTTCCTCTTTGGTTGCAGCCATGTCTGCAACCTTTCTAACATGTAGATTTTCAGTTATCTGTATATGCATTAGGTAGGACTTCTGGTACCCAAAGAATTGCTTTGTGACTTTAAACATATCAACACAATGTATTCTAATGATTTGGAAGAAATTTCAGTAGTGGTTTATGACTTAATGTTTCTCAGATTTTTTCAATGTTTCTGCTCATTTTAAGGTACCAGAATTTTTAGTGTCTTGTCTCAAGTATGTTTTGGGGCAGATGCTCAGTATTAGGCCTCTTTAAAATATCTCAAGCACACAGAAATGGGATTACTCAAACTAATGAGTTGTTTTGGTTTTTTTTTAAGAAAATAACCAACAGGATTGCTGCTTCCCAGGATCTCTACAGTCAGGAGGCTATCCTAGGTATAAAGACAGTGGTTATATTGAAGCAACCTTCTTTAACACTTCATCTGAAGAGGAAAATGTGAAAGTTGAAAAGCCAAAAAGCCATCTGCTTTCTGGAATTGTTTGTGTGCTTGGACAGCTGGTTTTGAAAGGCAGAAGTAGTGTGGAAGAGTTGCTAATTGCTTTTGAAAAATTCATTATAAATTACTTAACAGAGCCTTTCTTCTCTACTAGCTTACAGCTCTCATCAACAATTTGGTATAGAAAATGCATATACCTGTCTACACATGTCTGTCTTGTCCAGTCTACTTGTGATGATTTTAAGCAATTCCCTTTTACTCACATGGCAGAGTGGTACAACTGAACGCGCCCTCTGATACTGCATCTGGACTGAAGAAAAGAAGCTGCCAGTTGAGGGAGAGGTGAACTTCTTAAATCTCACTCGGTTGGGGATTCACCTTCTCTACTCAGACTCTGTAGAAGTCCATGCAGTGACAGAAGGTAAAAGGCTGTCTACACATCACGTGCTAAAGTGCTCCTTTTTGCTCTTGAACGCTGTGAGTTTAGCAGTCTGTCAGCTGAGCGGGTGGGACAGTCTGTGAAATAATCTTAAATTGTGTTAAAGCATGAGCCTGGTAGTGTTACCTCCACGCAAGTGTGTAAAGCACAGGAGGTCTGTTGGGGCCAGTCACTAAAACAAGCACACTGCTGTTTGCTCGCTCCCTTCCTCCCAGTGGGATGGGGGAGAGAATCGGGGAGGTGGGGAGTGAAACTCATGGCTTCAGATAACGATGGTTTAATATGACAGAAAAGGAAGACAATTAAAAATGATTAAAAATTATACAAAAGAAGTGATGCACAGCACAACTGCTCACCACCAACAGACCACTGTTGCCCAGCTAATTCCTAAGCTGTGGTCTAAACCACTGCCTAGCTTCTCCCAGTTATATGCTGACTATGATGTCATATGGTATGGAATATCCCTTTGGTCAGTTTGGGTCATCTGTCCTGGCTGTGTCCCCTCCCAACTTCTTTTGCATGCTCGGCCTCCTCACTGGTGGCACAGTGTGAGAAACTGAAAAGTCACTGACCTTGTGTAAACCCTGCCTAACAATGACCAAAACATCAGATTATTCTCATCCTAAATCTCACACATGGCACTATACCTGCTACTAGGAAGAAAATTAACTCCACCCCAGCTGAAACCAGGACGATGTGCCAGAATGTTACTGCCTACCAGCTGCTACACAAGTTTATTAACCTGGCACAATTCAACTGTAGGTAACCCTGTGTCCAACCTGCACCTACTGATTTTTAGTTTTTTTTTTTTTAATTGCAGGAAATAACTTCTGTGGGCAAGAATGGGCTGCAGGGATGTTCATGCAGCAACAGTATTGGCCTTCCTCAGTGGCACGGCCTCCGTAGCTGGGCTCCTTGCAGCAGTCCTGCTTCCAAACTGGAGGCAAATGAGACTGTACACATTCAACAAGCATGAGAGGAATGTGACCGTTTACACCGGACTCTGGATCAAATGCGCTCGCTTTGATGGGAGCAGAGACTGTGTGATATACGACCCGCAGTGGTACATTGCTGTGGATCAGCTGGATTTGCGTGTTCTTCAGTTTGCCCTTCCACTGAGCATGTTAACTGCTGTCTCAGCTCTGTTTCTCTGCTTGATTGGCATGTGTAACACAGCCTTTGTATCCAGCGTGCCAAACATCAAAATGGCCAAATGCCTCGTTAACAGCGCGGGCTGCCATCTCGTGGCCGGCCTCCTGTTCCTGCTTGCCTGTGCCATTTGTCTCACCCCATCAGTCTGGGTCATTTTCTATAACAATTACCTGAACAGGAAATACGAGCCTGTCTTTAGCTTTGACATCTCTGTATTTATTGCCATTGCCAGTGCTGGCGGTCTGTTTTTCACTTCCATTCTGCTGTTCCTGTGGTACTGCGCGTGTAAAAGCCTGCCTTCCCCCTTTTGGCAGCCCCTCTATTCCCACGCCCCTAGCATGCACAGCTATGCCTCTCAGCCCTATTCTGCACGCTCCCGCCTCTCTGCCATAGAAATTGACATTCCTGTTGTGACACACGCATCTTAAGACAAAGTCTTGGAAGCTCTTGTGCTCGTTTGAACCCTGAAAATTGCAGGCTTGATTGTCTCTGCTGCCTTGCATTGAGTGTAATCACTTGTAAGGTGGCATTTCCCGAGGTGCAAAGCAATGGAGTCCTGAGTTCAGCAAGCCTGTTGCTGTTCTCTGTGCTCCTTCCTGAACAAGCTGGTTGGTTTGTTGTTTACTGGTTTGTTTTTTTTTAAACTCTGAGCTCACTACAGACAAAATTGCTGCTAATGCTGAGACACTACACTAACAGCAGTACCTGCTCATCCTTCTACTTCCTGAGATCCAAGCAGGTCTTTGCTGTTTGATAAGCTATTACTAGATTCTGATCCCATTCTAAGAGTTGCATAGGTGGATCCTTGCACCCATGTATTAGCCAAATGCAGGCAGTGGAACTGGGTGCAGGAGGTTCACTGAGTATCTTGTTCAACTAGACACACGTATTTTAAGGTGTGATTTTTTTTTAACCAGGGTATTTGGCAGACTCATTCAGTTCTCTATCACGTCTTTTTTTCCATTGCACGCACAAAAAGCTACCTGCTTATGGACTTCTGCAGTAGAATGAGTTAGTGTCAAATTCCTCTATTTTCAAAGTAGCTATCAGCAAAAAAAAAAAAAGATTTAACTGATAATGTTCTGTATTGTAATAGCATTTTTTTTTGATTACTGGAGGCTAGAAACTTTTTGTGAATTTTATTTCTAGTCTGTTTTTTAAAAAGTTGGCAAATTCACTAGATTTATTTTGTGATTAAAACAAAAGCCACTTGTATTTAAAAATTCTGTTTAGAAGCTTGAATATTTTATTTTAAGGCCATCTTAAAGATGGATTTTCAAGTAGGCTTTTAAGTATTATTTAGTTCTTGAGAGAAATGTCACTCACTCCAAAGTGGATTAAGATAACCACGAAGAATTCTGAAGGCTATGAAAGATTCTTTTGGAGCACTGTAGGCAAGCTATAACAGCATCTCTCCAGGAAGGTAATTATAACCCTGTGGAGAGATTTTTAAATTTTACTTTTTTTAATATATATACACATAACAATGAGCTTGTGTATTTTTCCAGAATTGATCTTTATGGTTGTTGGACTTTTCATGCTGTAGGTTAATTTAATTACTGATTAAGACTCAGCCTTTTCAGCATTGTTCTTTGATACCTTTCAAGTATTTTAAAATGTGGTTATTTCCTATGCTGCCACCTCACAACTGGACAAAGTTTCCCATCCCTGTGTTCTATAAGATGAGGTTTTGAATAACTTGTGAGCTTCACCTTGCAGCTCTACAAGGATAAGAAGGGATTATAAATTCCCAACCTGGGATGTCTTTAAATACATTTTTTTTCCATCCAAAATGCAGAGCAGCTCAGCCCTAAGGATCAAAGCTTTTCAATATGGGCTTGGAAATTTGATGAGAGTGAGTTGAAGATTGTTGTAATTAAGGCAAGTATTTGATTTGCTTGGGTTTTGGCAAACTGAGATTTTGTTTTTAAGATGTCATTCCAGTAAGGAAAGTTATTTTGATTGGTGGCTTTCTAGAACTTTCTGGATATTTTTATTTCATTAATCCCAGAATAAATTTCCTTTGTGAAAAAAGCCAAATAGATTTTTTTTTTTTAATTCCAGTTCTGCAAAGTCATCTGAGCTCCTGAAAACTAATTTGTTTCCTTTCCCATGCACTAGAAGTAATACTGTGCTGGGAGAATCATGTTCTGTTACAATCTGTGCCATAACAGTATATTAAGAGGAATAGAATCTTTACTGGCAAGCCTCGGACTTTAATGAACTGAGGGAGGAAGCTGATCTCTGTCAGAAACTCCCAGCGCAGACAGTAAAGTGACAGACCTTTCAGTCAGGCTTCTTGATCAAATTGCAGGCTAAGGCATTAACACTGTAGGTGATAATATTTGAGATAGGCCTCTCAAGTTCTGTGAATGTAACACAGATTTACAAGGTATGATGTTAGATGAGGTCTCCCTTATTTTTCTTTTAAGCAGATCATGACTTGAATGGGATTAGAACCTGTACAATAACATGCAAGCCTGCTTTTTTTTTTTTTTCCTTCAAAATTGACTTTTACAGTTCCTCTGGTTGTCCAACCTCAGATACTGTTGCTGTTTCAGCTGCCTGTATCCTTAGATGCTTTGTCAGGTCAAGGTAAATGGACCACTGGCTTGTGATGTCACATCAGCTTGCTTCCCTGTCACTCCAGTGTCTTTTCTTCTTTGTGCCTAAGTTATGAGTTGGCCAGTAAATGTTAGCTTACAGTCAGTGCCTGGTATGCTTTTTGAGCCAGAATTTACAAAACGTTTTGATAATTTTGGAGGGATGAAGAATACATCTCAGTGACTAAAAGAAGCTGAATCTTCAATATCTCCAGAGCAAGAAAGGCAGCCTGGCAAACTGGTATTTTCTGTGGAGAGTAAATGCAGCCAGTGTTTTGTTCTGTATACTCTAAATAGCAGATGTCTCTGACAGCTCTTTTGTATTCCTGACTTTGGTTTTTATGCACTAAACTTTCAATCAGTATTTGCTGCTGCCTAAGCTGGTAACTTGTTGCTTGGAAAATTGTATTTTCAAAAGCCTGAGATTGATCCGAATTATGAAAAGTTATGATCCAAAAGTCAGTGGATTCCAGTGTAGGTTTCAGTTAAGGTCAACTTCTGCAATAGGCTGTTGCATCATGTTGTGTAACTGAAGCGCGTTGGGGTTTCTTTCAGCAGTGCTGTTAATGTGAGTTTCTGCTGGATCCTAAGTGAAAGTAGCTGGAAGTGCTGTGCTGTATTTCTCCTTTAGAGAAGAGGTGGCCAACCTGTGACACTTGAGCCGAGTGCTGCTCTGGCAGTTTTGGTAAGGTTTCCACCATGTCCAGCAGCATGGCTGGGGCGTGACGGGCCTCCCTGGATTTGGGGAGCACGCCTGTATCCTGCATGTATCTGTGGAGTGGTTGGCACCCTGCCCCTGCCCAGCTGCTCTTTGCTGTGTGCAGGATAGGCGCTCTGGGTCTTGGAACACAGCAAGACTTTGATTTGAGGCTCAGGCAGTCAAAGGTTGGGTGCTCTGGGGTTGCAGGAGTCTGTATTTTTTTCAAGTAATTCCTGTCCAACTTCTGAAGTTGTGTTTTAATTACAGTGTTGGCTCTTTTTATGTGAAACAGAAGATATGTATTTTTAATAAAACATTCTCATACAGATGCAGTTTATTTTGATCAATTTTGTGGAAAACAGTAACTGAGAATATAAAAGAATACCTGTTTTGATGTTGATTGCCGGACTTGCCAGGCTGTTTCAGATGCCTTAACAGGTTTAATATGTTGTGTGTACTGCATTTTAACTCCTTAATTTTATAGGACTGCTGCTTAAAACAAACCCCTAAACCAACTCTTTTACCACCTTCTGAAAGCTTGACTGTTATTACAATTTCCCTTTGTTTTTATTGTAAGCTAGTCCTAAGGAGTAGTAGGATTCCTTTTTCCTTTAAGGGAAATCATGCTACTCCTTTTAATCTCCTGTGGTCAGGATGTGGGCTGGAGGACAGGATCTTGCTTAGCCCTACAGCAGAACTGAAGTATCGGTGTGAGGTGGAAAAGGGGTGCAGTCCTCGCCCTGCAGCCAGAGCCCTTCCCTGTTCAGTTCTGCCTCTCGCTCGCCATCGCTTACCTGGTACAACTTGCTAATCCAGCCAAAAACTTCCATGTTGGTTGGGTTTTCTCCTGGACTGGTAAGATTTGCATTGCACTAGTGTCACAAAAAAAGAAAAGGGGGGTGGTGGTATTAGTCATTGTCCTTCCCTCTCTCCTCTGTTGTGCTGGCTCTGACATCATCTGGAGAATACACTACTGCCTTACTTGTGAAAGCAGTTTGGGCATCCTGGGGACTTGTCATGGTCTGGAACAACAGTAATGGTTAGTAATGCTTTGTTTCTGCTGTGGGCTGCTCCTGGCAACTAGCTCAGCAGCTTTTGGCGACTCAGTATCAAGCCTTTCCCCAAAACACAAACTCTGAGCATTAGAAATGCTGATGCCACAATGTAAATTCATGAGACAACATGGATTATTTATGTAGAATATAATGAGACACTGGTAATTCCTCTGTAGATGTTTAGTACTCTAAACTGGCAATCTAGTGAATTGGGGTTGTATCTGTTTGGGGCAGTAGCGTCTATATAAGAACGATGCTCATGGAGTAGGCGTTGCAAAGCAGTTGTTGCCAGTACTACAGCTCTCTTGAAAGGGTGGGAAAAAATTATTTCATGTTCTCTGCTTCTGTGGGTTCATTTCTTTGCTGTCACCTTCAGACAGGTCTCCTGTCTGCGAGAGCTGCTATAAACCTAGGAGCTAGTTGGGTGTTGACATTGTAATGTGATGCAGAGAACTCCAGTTTCTCACAAAACATGGGAGTGCTGCCGCTTTTTTTTTTCCTTACTAAAATTCTCAAAAATATGTATCTGTGCACACTGAAACCAAATCTCTGGGCAGGCTTTCCCATTTTATTTCTCAGGAGCTGAGTATGTGCTTCAGCGGGTAGGTGGTGTTACCCACCCCTTCCCGTATCTGCTGAGCAGGCAGGTAACACACCTTAGAGGCAGCATAAGCTTTTCTGTACGTATCTTGTTCCACTGCTGCATCAGCATTCATTGAGCTGGATGCACAGAGGCCTCATGGAAAGGTAGGAGGGTGGTTTCTGATTTCAAAGCTGCATTTTATCCATGTTCCAAACAGTTGATTTGGTCATTCAGGTATTAGGCTGCTGGGAGGGGGGCTTCGTCCTTCGGGTGTAGCAGCTTCAAGGAAATGTAAAAGCTGAGCACAGGGCAGTAGAACTGTTGTGAGCTGGAGGTTATCGGTGGTTAAGGCTGCTTGGAGGAGAGAGACTAGAAAGCTTGACTGCAAGGGTGGGGTTACTGTCCTAGTTTCTATTCTAATGAAGATGAAAATATGTAATTAAAGCTCTTAAGTATTTAAATAAGCTTTGCTCAGCACCAAAGACTCTCAGAACACGATAAGCAAACTTTGGAAACACAGCATACAAGTACTGCCCAAGCAGTGTGTGTCCTTGGGAACCACAGGTGTTGACCCAAGTGCTGAGCACCACTTCCTAGCTCTGTACTGTGCCAGAAGTTTCTGTGTAGCCACCAGTGCCAAGGTGTCATTTTAGCACTAAAGCTTGGCACTCTCCTGTCTCTCTGTAGGGGTGTTACAGCACTTCCACCAGTTAGAGGGTTTGTAACCACTGATCCTCCAACAGTTTTCTTCCCAAAGCCAAAATATATTCATAAATGCATAAGATAATTCAGAAATTCACACTGGAGTTCACACAAATACTACCTGTTAGGTCAGAAATAAATTGTTCCTTAAAGCAGGTCCTGGATTAATTTGCAGACACTTTATGATCTACTGCTGTATCTGGTCTGCCTCCTGGCTTTGAGCACTACTGCCAGCACGAGGGAGGCTGCAGGAACATGTGAGTGGAAGGAGAAGGGCAAGATGGCAATCTTGGTTTATTCTTTGTGAAACCTTGCTTTGAGATCTTTGTTTTCTTATTTAATGAGCATTTTACATATCAAGGCTGTTAATTTTTTTTTTCTTAAGGCAGATTGCATTCAGTTACAGAGGTTGTTCAAAAATTCTGCATTTTGAGAAAAAATTATTAGCAAGGCAAAACTTTGTTTCAAAAGTTTGTTCCCTTGTCTTCCATGACATCCTTGCTTACTCAGAAAAGGAGGTACAGCAAGGAAAAAACAATGAAACAAAAAGTTGTGCGTGTTTTTGATAGTGAAGACTACATTGCTTTAAACTACGTATGTCTTAAGAAATCTCTATCTCTGTTAGCAAGGAAAAGAGATAATTTTTTAATAGGTGATTGGTGCTGAATACCACACTTGCATTAGCTTCATAGGTTAGATCAGAATGGTTTAGTGGTATCTCTGGAGACTTAGCGTCACGGATGACTATTACTAGTGCTTTGACTCTTAAGTCAGTAACAATGAAATGCTTGGGTTCTTTCTGCTGCTGTGCTGAAGTGTTCTATAGGCAGGTTGAATTTCCTGGCAGGAATGTAATCTCTGAAGCAGATGACAAGGAATTCCATTCTCACAAAACAGGCTCAATGAGAGGGCAGTAGAGCTGCAGATTGATCAGATTGCACGTATTTGGCTGCCTTCTGTGGCTGCCTGCTCTGCTTGATTCAACTGCACATCTGCAGAAAAGGCCTTGAGAACACAAAGCCCAATCTTCAAACAAAATATATTCACACCTTTCTAGGGTTGTGGGGTAGGTACCTTCAGACCTAATCTGCAACCCTGACCGAATGCTGCTGGCCTCCACTGCAGAGGTTAGTCCTGGCCAGGAACGTCCCAGTGTTAACCAGGAGGGTCAACCTGAGGACTGAGAGAGAGCTGGCTCTGCAAGCGTGGGGGCACATGGGCACCCACCACACATGAGGTTTCTGGCATTGCGTCTCAGCAGACGCTGAGATGCCGGGGGGCTTTTGGCAGTATTTTTCCCATCTGGGTTACAGAGTTCATTGTTGTTTACTACACACCAGTTCAGTCAGTTTGCATGTTCGCTTTCCAGTGCCATGTGGCTGCACCTTAATTAGCTGAGAAGTTACGAGAACCTTGAGAACCACTAATCTTGGTGGCTGATGCCTATGTGCCTTGCTTAGGAAGTCATCTGAGAGCTGTAATTCTCTCAGGCGCTCAGCACTAATCTGCTTAGAGTTCTGTAGGAGATCCTGGGCAGGAAAGAATTTGCTTGGACTGGATTTCACTACTCATGGTAAGATTCAAACACATCGCAGAGAGTTTTTGGTGTAAAATACAGGAAAAGAACTCAAAAAAGATCTTATTAGATGGATAACAGGAAAACAATATAATTTGAAATAAGCCTCTGAGCTGCTTGTATATGCACACTGAAGTACAAATCCCCCTGCAGCTTTTGAATTTGACACACAAGTTGGCTAAGTAAATTGCCATTTCTTGGGAGGAAAGGTTGCCTTTGACAATTTTGTGTCCCTAGAAAATTGCCCTCTTCTTACAAGACCCTTTCTATGCATCACAGCTGTCTTTGTTTCACATTCCCAAATGAATTCCAGGCTCTTCCTCCTCCTCTCCTAGCCTGGGTAAGTCAGTTCTCTGGGTCTGGGTTTCCACAGTAGCCCTTGTGTAGACATCTCTTAGAAGACAATGTCTCAGTTGACACTACCTCCTTTTTTTGCAGGGCACCAGAGCTGGCACAAGGGTCTGTAGAAGCTTCTGTACAGTCTCACATAGGTAACATGGCCTATGACTGGATTTGATGGAATGCTGGTGTAAATTAGCAAACTAAAACTGATGATATTTCCTGGGTTGATCCTAGAAATTGGTTTTTTCTCACAGCTATTTTTATAATGTTTTGCATTTCATTATGGAAAATCTTCTACTGTAGCAACTTATCAAATTTTCTTTGGTTTATTCCTGTGCTCAGCTGTCACATCTTTCTTGTAACAGGAATAAACACAAGTTCCTGATGGCTGAAACCTCATAATTTGTTTTCTTAAGCTCTTAAACTTTCCTTTATGGCTTAAAGTGATTATTGCATTTCCTGAAAATATTGTTTGCCACCCTGTGTTTTGTGGCTCTTGCTGGGTAAGCACAGAACTGTGACTGAACCTAGAGAGGCGAATGTAGCAGAAGGTGGGATTTACTTTTCCGTTGGCACAGGCATCGGGGGGAAAACACCAGAAATTAGGGCATCAGGTTTGAACTGAAAATTCCCATTCGGTATATGAACCGGCAGTAAACAAATCTGTCACCTACTGTTTAGGAAGAAAGAGTCTGTAAATCAAAACAAGGATTTGATCAGAATTGTTTTGGAAATGTCCAGTGTGTAAAGGCAGGTGCTTGTGAAGTCCCTGTGCTGTAAGCGAGGAGGTCTGGGCAGGATGCTGTGTGTCTCTGCCAGAGCACGTGTAACGCTACAGGAGTAGCATAAGTAATGCTAATACTAACTAGCATGCTAATGCAAATCCCAATTAGTGGCATAGTAATAAAACAGGAGTTGTGTGCTTTGGATAATGACGGTGAGTCTGTATTGTGAAACTTAGTAAGGTGGTAATCAACGCTAGGTTCTCTGTATCTTAACTTCATCAAAGGAGCAAGATAAAAGTAATTGCTACAGTCAGGGTCCAGGTCAGGTAATTTTGGGACATGCGCTGGAATGATACATTCCTGGTGTTAAATATGGGGATTTTCTATTGCATAGGAAAGAACAGAAAGGATTCCTTTTCTGTAATGGTGTAGAACTGGGATCGCACAAACATCCTGGATAATAACTAGATACAGACACCATTTCTTCTTAATTATCCTTAATTAAGGCAATTGAGAGGGAAATATGGATCAAAGCTACAGCAAGATGTTGTATTAGGATTTTTCAATGAATTCAGCTGATTCAAAGAACAAATTATATTAGCACTCTATCTTGAAAATAATCAGAAGAGAGTTATGTGAGGTACCAGTACTACAGTCTTTTTGAAGCTATATAGCATTCTGAACCAAATCCAAGTCTGCAACAGGGGGCAAAAAAAGCTGAAGTGCTGACAAGCCAGAAAATGCACCGTAGCATGGAAAAAATCCAGCATCCAAAATCTGGTCCCCTCATGGTTTAGAGTGGACTAAATAAGAGCAGCTGTGTGGGTAAATACTTCTCCAATACTCTGGCATTCAATTGTTAGCCCATCTTTATCAGTTTTAACAAAATAAATTTTCAGAAGTTAGATAAGGCTTGGGAAATAGCAACCAAGGGATATTTTCTGTCAGTTTAAGCTGACGGCTTCAGTAGCTTCAATCAGGTGGAGTTACTCATTGCTGGGATGCAATAGGACCCTTCTTTCCTTGGGCTGTTGTTGCAGTTTTGTGTAGCTGTGCTGCTTCAGTGGCTTTTGTAAGCCGCAGTTACAGCTTTCTCCAAGCCCCATATTTTGAAAACATTGGTAAATTCAAGACTGAGCCTATCAGAGCTGGTCATAGCGCCTCTGTGAATCACATATAGGAGAAAAAAACCTGCTGGCAGGCCCACTTTGCCACCAGAGCGGGAGTGAGAAGATGTAACAAGCTGCACAGACACCAAGGCCAGGCCCAAAGGAGGGGAGGGGGTCGAAGAATGCGAACAGAGAGTTTCCTCTGCAGCTCGTGGTGAAGACCATGGTGAAACGAGTGTCCCCTCGAAGCCCACAGATGAGGACGGGGAGCAGAGACATCTACACCCTGTGAAGATTGATCCATGCCTCAGCAGGTTTGCTAGGGGACTTGTGACTTTGCGGGGGACCACGCCGGGGGGTCTGGACCCGGACATCAGCGCCCTATGGAAGGGAGAGTCCTGCTGAGAGGCCTGTGGTGAGGGGATGACTCCCCGATAGAGAGGACTCACACTGTAGAAGTTTGTGGACATGACTCTCACGTGGGTGGGACCCCACGGTGCCGCAGGGGAAGTAGATGTGTATGTGGAATGCCCGCCCCCCCCAGCTGAGATGGAAGACAGCTCAGGAAGAACGGACTGAAAATCCCCATTCCCCCTTCCCTGCCCCCCTGTACTGCAATGGGAGGGAAGAAGGGAGCAAATCTATGATTAAAGTCAAGAGTGCGAAGAGGCGAGGGGTGGGGGGAAGTAGAAGTGATAATATCTGGGGGAGAAAAGCAGCTTGTGAGGGATCGCCGGAACCCCACTGCCCATTCCCTGCCCCTCCCCGCGCCATGTTGGGGGGGGGAAGAAGGGAGTAAAATCGTGATGAGTTTTAAGTTTGCTAAGAAGGGAGGGGTGGGGGGAAGGTGCTTTACGACATGGCTGCTTCTTATCTCGTTCCGGTTCACGGGGTGTATTAGTTGTAGTAGTAATAAATCACTTTTCTTTCCTTTATTCTGTGCTGAGTCTGTTTTGCCCATTGCACTAATTGTGAGTGATCCCTCTGTCCTTATCTCAAGTCCTAAGCCTCCCAATATATATATATATTCTCCCCTTTTCGGCTGAAGGGGGGAGTGAGCGAGTGGCTTGGTGGGTATTTGGCCTCTAGCTAGGGCCAAAACCACCACAGCTGTTCCACTTTGAGACTCTTCCCACACTGACTGTCATTATACAATGTCTCTCTTGCTCCTGCTATGACTGAGGAGATTTAATAAGGCAAAGCCAATCACAAATCCAAAACATGCAATTAAGTCTCATTACAATAATTCATCGAGGGAGGAAAAAAAAGCTGTATCTTGGAAAGAGATTTCTCCAGGGAGCAACAGCAATTTCAAGCAGCAGAAAGAAAACCAGAGTGGTCTGTGTGGCATTACAGCCATGTTCCCAGGGAAAGCCTGTGCCCACTTAAACCACAAGACAGAGGCAACTGGCAGGAAATCACGAGTTGCCTATCTTATTTCACAGCTGGATGAATGCTGTTCAGCACAGTTTTCAATTACAGAGGTGGTGGCAAGAGCTGTGGAATTTAAGTTTTATGAGACGTGGATGAAAGTCAAGTCGCCCTTTAGTTTTAATTGTGGTGTAGCTGGGTCTTCCCTGTGTGCATGCTCAGTGTGCTAAACTCATTAACTCCCTGGGAGGCCCAGGAACTCCTCAGATAGTCCCTGCACAGAAGAGACACTCAACTGAGCAAAGACAAGGTGACAGGCTCAGTCCCTCACCACCTCCACAACAAAGGATTTGCTAACTCCTGCAGGACAGCCCTGAGGAATCCTCCAGGCAGCTCCTGCTGTGCCACCACACATTTCTATGCCTAAGTAGAACCACAGTATCACAAGCTGGTTTGTGTTGGAAGCAAGAACTGAGAAGGAAAGCAGTTACAGGAGACTCATCTGATCCAGCAACTCGGCTTGCTACGCAGACTGCAACCAGCTGGCCTGTTTGAGAGATCTGAACAACGCTCCATGCCAAGAGCCCAATCGTTGTTTTTCTTAAGCAAACGCTCCCTCCATTTTTTGTGCAACACTGTTCAGCCAAAAATACAAATCAGCCCCTTCATCCAAGAAATGCTGCATTTAACAATCAGTCTTTGTCTAGATAAGAACAATGGCTTTCAAAATAAGATGGTTAGCCCTGCTAGAAGTGATCACTTCAGTCCATGCTGTATTAGAAAATTCGTTGCCCTCCCTTGTTTGAAATATTAGGGGGACTAAATGTTAACAGCTGTTTGTGCACTGCCAGGATTTACTGAAATACAAGTTTTGAAGCACTCCGCTTGTTATTTTGGTCAAAATAGTATTACAATAAATCTAAATAGACTGTAGCTCAATTAGACAGCGATTCAGTGTTATTAACTATTTTGCAAAAGGGTGCACAGAGGGGTGCTGTTTGCAAGTTTAAATTAAACCCTCCTGTGTGACATGAGCTGCCAGAGTCGGAAGGCAAAAGCATTCACTCTATGCCTCTTTGAACAGTATGTTTGCTCCCTACATTTTAAGTGTGTTGTCACCTGAGTATTGTGTAACGAAGACCAAAGAAATCCATCTACTACCTACCACCAGCCTTAGCAGAGATATTGGACTGATCCTGTATATTCCCCTAGGTTCTCTCTGGAGGCCAAGAAATCACTGCAGGTGCAAATCTTATTTCCGTGGCAGCAAGGGCCCACATTAATTGAAAAGGCTGACTCTGTCTCAGTAGTATTCAGCTGATCAAGCCTGAATTTATTAAGACAATTTAATAGCCAATTTAATCTCTGGCTTAATCTGAGGGTTTGCCCAAAAGATGAAATTGGGTCATCGTATTTATAGCAAATTGCAAAACCCCAGAAGGCCAACTGGGCTGCATCAAATCCAGCATGAGCAGCATGTCAAGGGAGGTGATTCTGCCCCTCTGCTCTTATGAGATGCCCACCCAGAGTTCTGCATCCAGCTCTGGGGCACCATTACCATGGACCTGTTGGAGCAAAGAAAGCTGGAAGAAGGTCATGGAGTGACAGGATGAGGGATAATGGCCTTAAACTGAAGGAGTGTAGATTTAGGTTAGATATTGGAAAGATATTCATCCCTGTGAGGGTGGTGGAACACTGGAACAGGTTGCCCAGAGAGGTGGAAGCCCCCTTCCTGGCAGTATTCAAGGTCAGGTTGGATGGGGCTTTGGGCAACCTGGTCTAGTGGAGGGTGAACCTGCCCATGGCAGGGGGTTGGGACTAGATGGTCTTTGAGGTCCTTTCCAACACAAACCAGTCGGTGATTCTACAAGTGCATCACTTCCCCTCTATTCTGGATTGTTCTAATCCCTGCAAATACTTGCTATCTGTGTATTTGCAGGACTCCAGCTAATCTGTTCATGATACTTACCACTTCTAATTATTAGGATCTCCAGGAGTTCTGTTTTAGTGAACATTACTTATGGAAGGGTGGTTATTATAAGACAGAAGGTGGATATTGACCTGAAGGATCTAAGTTTCTTTATTTGACCTTGAGAAACAGCCTGAACTCATGGCTGCACCTTTTCCTCTATAAAATGGTATTATTAATGCTTTGAATTTTAAGAAGGTAGCTGTAAGAACCATTTTATTAAAATTTGAACGCACTGTTAAGGATGACTATATTATGGTGTCCATTCTTACTCAGATCTTCTCCCTGTAGTTATTCATCAGTTAGTACCCCATTTTAAGAAAGCACTACATCTCACATGGACCCTCTTGCATGACTTCAATGAAGCCTTAATATGAAGCCACCATGCATTTAAGCTGGTCCTGAAACTGTGGGATATTAGTTGTGTTCTCACAAGTCATCCTCTGCTGTGCCAGCACAAGAGTTTGGTCCCCTTCTCAGTGACCCATCACTGATTTAGCTGAAGAACTTTCCCTGCATTGGTTCACTATAGGTCTGCAGAAATGCTTTTCTTCATATACCACGGTGTTTGTTGGATGCAAGACCAAGCATTCAGGGAGAAAGGAGCACAGACTGCTTTTTGTGGGAGCACTGATCTAAGAACACACCAAGTTGCAACCTTGTTTGCGTTTCAGCCAGCCACAAACTAAACCAACCTTTTTGAACAATGTGTTGCTGAGGTAAAACACCTTTTACCAGGGCCTGTGTCCATGAGACAAACACAGCAAGGAAAAAGAAGTGACATCCTAATCACTTACATGACTTATCATCTGAATTATTTATGCATATTGTAATAGGGCAAACTGAGTAAACTCATGTACAGTGATGAAGTAACACCATCGTAAGGGGTATCAACTGAACATACATAGACTTTGTAACTCATGTGTCACCTTTGAGATTGTTAGTGCTGGTAATAATGAGAAATAAAGTATGTAAGATAAGAAGGCAAGACTGTCAGCCAAATCGGCTCTTTGTTCAGCTACCCAGTGCATGGCTGATTCAGCCGTTCTGTCGCAAGGGAGGGGCTGGAGCAGGGGTGAGGAACAGGAACCTGGGCCAGAGCTGCTGCTGCTGCTGCAAATGAATGCCTGAGTAGAAATGCTGTTCAATATCCCAGGAAGAATCTACAGAACAGGAGAAAAATCAATCATTTGAAATTAATATGCAATGACAGTAGGAAAAAGCAAAACCTGTTTGAAAGATTTTCTTTTTCCTTGCAATCTTAATACATCCTGCTTGATCCTAACCCAGCATCTTGGCAGATCACTTTTTCATGTCATCTACGCTCTGTTACCTGAGAATTTATGTCTGCTGAGGGAGTGGTTACCTAATCAAGAAAAAAATTATTCATTACGGTAGGTATAGCTGTTGTGAGAGAGCTACTGTAGCTGTTCATAAATTATATTAATGTTTTTGTCCCCCAAAGGAATAACAAAGTTAGATCAGAGAAGATGGATGTAACCACACTTCTGAAGAGCTCTCAGCAAATTCTTTTTTCCCCCTTCTCCTACTGCTCTGCTACAGCTAAAAGATAGTTCCTTTAGAATAACCATGCTAGAAGCAACCCAAGGAAAAATCACAAACTCTGGCTTGGAATTTCAGCTGGTTTATGAGAAATCATTCTTCACTGAATACATAAACCTATCCAAAACTAAGATAAAAAAATTAGCTAGAAGACTTCCCCACTGCCTCAAACACAATTCAGTACAAAATCATGTGGAATGCAACATAAGCTTTTGAGAAAAAGAAAATTAATGAGAACAGCTCTATAAAGTCATTTCAAGGACCCATCTAGCTTAGTATCTCATCTAAAATGGAACAACAGATGCCTAAGGAAGAATGTCAGAATAAAGCAATCATGGAACACATCTTCCTTGGCGATTGCACACAGCTTCTGGCAGTGTGGTTCAGGGACTTTCCGAACCAGAGGTGGTACCTCAGTGTTTAATAACTGTTAACAGCCATATTCATGGGAAAAAAACCCAAAACCCCAACCTTTTTGGACTAATGTAAATTTTTAATGTCTTTAGTATCTGAAGACAGTTTCATAACTTAGCTGTACTTTAAGCACTTTATTTTCTTCTAAGTACTTTTGTTTTCAATTTTCTACTTGATAATTGTGTCCAATACTCTCTAGGTCCTGTATTACAATAGATGGTCATTCTGCATTTGATTTTCCTGTGCCACTTTATACATCTTTGCCATAGGCCTCCTTAGCTACAGTCTGTTGAATTAGTAGTATGGAAACAGTTCCTTATCTTTGCTAGTCTTTCACAGCTATCTGTGTATCTTTGCTATTCTAAGAGCACATTCTAAGTATCTCAATAATATGAAAACCAGAAAAAAAATAAGTGTTTCAGAGGATAAAGATTTATTGACTTGAACACCCAACAAAAAACTGGTCTTCAGATGTCCCTGCTGTCACAATCTGCAACCAGATAGACTGCTTTGGCAGAGGTTAAACCCCGTTGCATTCCAACTGACCTCAGATTGCTCTGGGTGGCTGGGGGCGGCTGAGCTTAACCCCTGAGTGATGTCCAATTAGGTGCTCTATCGTGACCAGGTCTTCACAATTCTCAGGAACAGAATTAAGACTCAAAACGGAGTCAAGGTTTAGGTCACTTTATTTAACCTGCAAGAGGCATGCGGAGTGGTGGGGGGAGGGGGAAGAGAGAGAGAGAAGAGTGAGAGTGAGAGTGAGAGTGAGAGAGAGTGAGAGATTGCAATATCTACCACCACGGAGCTGAGGCGTCCCATCAGTCCGAATCGACTTCACGTCAGGTGGGGGGTTCCATTAGTTCAGCACTGGGTGCACGGGGCATTGCTTCACTGCAGATGTGCGCAGTAATGTGGCAGTTCTTCTTGGTTGTATACAGTTCAATGATACTTTTTCAGTAGGTTACCTCATACACCTGTACATATTCATAACCTGTCCCGCTTTGTATTAAAATGAGTTCCAAGAAGTGATTTCCATAAACTCCTCCCAAATGCGTCTGCGCACTGTCTCATGGTGGTGGTCGTCAGGGGTTGTGGGGATGAAGTTGGATGGCTCCTCTTCGTCACCACAAGTGAACAGATAAGGAGTTTGTGAGACCGATGGGGGTGGGACTGGAAGTCGTCAAAGAAATCATTTTATTTTCACAGAGCACATAGTCCTTGAGTGTGTAATTTACTCAAAATCTGGTGTTAGACTCAAACTTATGTCTCAATTGATGTTTCTTCTTTATCAGTGAGGCAGAGCCGTTCAAGTGAGGCATTGTTTATGTGAGGTTACCACTATGGCACTTCAAACCATCCTGTTGGCAAGTCTTCCTTAACCCTTTACAAGCATCTTACTTGCAAGTCCCCTTTATCACAAATAGCAGTAATCAATATTTCAGCAATGTTGAGACATAAATCCACTGGTACAGGCATTCGTTGAGGGACATGGTACCTCACACCTGCTCATTGCAGGAGGGTTGGACTAGATGACCTTCAAAGGCCCCTTCCAACCCAAACCACTCTATCATTCAGCCAGCTGAAGAAAGCTGAAGTCATTAGTATTGTATTGCCCTACACTGAGCTCAGGTAAAAACATCGTGTTTTGCATACGGTACGTACCCACACTTTGACTTATTTTTCAAATACTCCCTGAAAACCGAGAGGCAGGGACAATAATGTTGCTGGCAAAAATCCAAAGATGATATAGGCAACATGAAATGTAAGTAACTTTTCAATGCACAGGTTGAAACTTCATTTAAAGTAAGGGCACCTTTCTATCAGCCCCTGCTCTCTCACAAAACCATTCTGATGTAGTATAGCATTCTGTCAGCTTTCAAGTCCAACAGCCTTAGAACCAAGCACAAGACTCAGGTTTGTTACCTTTTTACACACTGGACTAAGTCAGCAGAGTTACTAATAATCCTAATTCATTCTGAACTGTTTCCCAAAGCTACTCGTCTCTTACTGTGTGGGAAGGGATATCAATCTCTGCAGTAGGATGGATCAGGTGTCAGAAGTTGGCTAGGATGGGAGATCAAGCCCTGCAAAGAACATTCATCTAATTCCTAAATCTATAACAGCAAAGAGCTGCTCTCCCTACGCCCGCAGACCAATTGCCATACTATAGTAATGATGCAATCGTTATGTAAGACTAATAAAAGTGATCTAAACGCTGTCATGTTTGGGAAGGAAGGTTGCAAGCAATTGGAGTCACTGCTGACCAAACCAGTGCCATATTTGGACGTACTGTTTGTGTCCTACTTGAAGCAGAGTCATTCAGCACTAAGCAATCTACATCAATACTCCAGCTATTCATTGCCCAGTATCAAACTTCTCATTCCTGAACACAACCACAGAGAAGCTGTGGTTGCAACAAGAGCATGTAATGATAGGACAAGGGGCTGTGGTGGGTTTAGATTATATCTTAGGAAGAAGTTCTTCACTATGAGGGTGGTGAGACACTGGCACAGGTTGCCCAGAGAGGTAGTGGAGGCCCCATCCCTGGAGACATTCAAGATCAGGCTTGATGAAGCTCTGAGCAATCTGATCTAGTTAAAGATGTCCCTGTTTACTGCAGGTGGGGTGGACTAAATGTTCTTTAAAGGTCCCTTCCAACCTTGTGTCTTCTATGATTCTGTGATAAGCTAACAATGCTCAGCTATAGGATCATTTAATTACACCAAGGTTGGCTGTCAAAGCATGGAAGGGATCTCACTTCACTGGGCATTAAGGACCCCATTCCACACTTAACCAGAGCTGTCGAGGGCCACTGAGATGCCCACAGGTTGCGATGTGTCTGTTTCTTTCATTCATCGAGGGGAAGTGAAGGAGCAGGTGCCAATCTGCTCTCTTTGGTGCCCAGTGACAGAATCCTAGGGAACAGCATGAAGCTGTGACAGGGGAGGTTTAGGTTTGATATCAGGAAGAGGTTCTTTACTGAGAGGGTGGTCAGGCACTGGAATGGGCTCCCCAGGGAAGGGGTCACAGCACCGAGCTTGGCTGAGGTCGGGAAGCATCTAGATGATGACTCAGTCCCATGCTCTGACTTCTCTGGCCCTGTGTGGAGCCAGGAGTTGGACTTGATGATCTTTATGGGTCCCTTATGCATGCCCCTCTCAGGCAGTGCAAAACCAACAACTCGTTAATCTTTTAAAATAGGGAAGTCATGGCAAATTGTCACAGTTGTCTCTACCTCTTTATTCCCTTCTCTGGCCAGCCCTAACCTGAGGGATTCCTCTGTGGGCTCCGCGGGCTTTGGCAGCCTGCCAGCCACCCTCGTTGAAAACCAACCCCAGCAAGGAGATGGGGCGAGGTGTCCTGCTGCCAGCCTGCCTGCCTTCCTGCCCTCACAGCGACCGCGAGTCCGCGCAGCAAAGGAAGAAAAAGAAGAGTGAAACCCCAAGAGCTGCAAGCCCCTAGGGAGGGGAAGAGGCGTGCTGCATCGCAGGGTCGAGCCGGTAACGGACTTCGAGCGACCTGCAGCCGCAGCTCTGCCACTCGCCCAGCCGCGCCACAGGGACACTGACACCGCTGGCGCGGACTGCACGCACCAGAAACGCACTACACTCCGCGCGAGGCCGGAACCCCTGCCCATAGAAACAGCCACTCGACTACCGGCCCACCGGGAAGCGCGCCGTCTCAGCTCCGCCCAGAGCTCCGCCCCTGCTGCGGGCACTTAGCGCCTGCGCCCCGTCAGATCTTGCCTGGCGCAGCGATGGAGGCGCTGAGGCTGTGGCCGTATTGGTTGCAGGGCTTGGTGCTGCTATGGGGCTGCGCCGGGATGGGGCTGGCGCACCTCACCGCCACGGTTCCGCCAGCGCCGACGCAGGGTAAGTGGGGGCGGGCAGCCGTGAGGCGGTGCGTAGCCGTTCCCTTCCTCCCCGCGGAGGGGCTCGCCGGTGGGTGCGAGGCCTTCTCGGGGTGTTTCCGGAGGGCCGCACTCGCCCCTGAGCAGAGCTGCGGGGCGGCGGGCAGAGGCCCCGAGGCCTGCGGGTACCGAGCGCCTTCTGGAGAGTCGGCGGAGCTCGGGGGTTTGCCCCGGCCTCGTCCCCTGGCTCGGCTGCGCTTCCTCGCCGCGGCTGGGCCAGGGCGAGCAGCCTGCGCCCGAGGGGCTGGGTCCAGGCTGCCGCCCAAGGGGCGGCGGCAGGGCTTGTACTGCTGGCCGGCTTGTGGGGCCGTGGGTTATCTGGAGCTCTGATGCAGGGGGACAGCAGTCGGCTGGGTTGCCTCCTCCCTGACGTGGCAAGGAGTATGATTGGAAGGAAAAGCTTGCGGAGATGCTCTTGCTGGCTTGTCGGTTCTCTTGGAATAGCTTATCTTGCAGCCGCTTCTGGAAAGCAGTTGAAGTTTGTCCTTAAATTTAGTTGCTGTTAGCAAATGTAACATTGGGTTACCCAAACTTAGCACAACCTGTCTCAAGTGGATGTTGGTGTGTGTTTTCTGCAGTCTAATTTCTTGCAGGAAAGAGTTTATACTCAAAAAGGAGGTATCCAACTTTGTGAGACAGCTAACTTGAGGCAGGAGAGAAAGGGAGCTGTCAGTGTCTCTCAGAGGAAAGAGCTAATAACTGGAAGTTAATCAGTGGTTTTATAGTAGGACTGAGAAACGTAAGTAAAACCATGGGGAACCGAGACTCGGGCTGAGTTGGTAGTGAAGTTGCCTATGGATTCCCTAGGAAAGAACTTTTCATGTACTATCACTGCTGTGCAAGTATAGGAATTTGTTCATGACAAAGCTGATGGTTGATACGGAGAAGGGTCATGATACTATACAGAAAGAGGTAGTTGACCTTCAAGGAATAAATATTAGAAATAAGATTTTTAAAACAACTGCAATCCCAAACCAGTGAAAGAATAAAAAGTAGATTGTTATGCCACGTGACTGGCATTATAACTTCATCTTATGTAGCTGGAAAAAAGTGGGGAGTTAGGCGTGCACATGAATTATTGAACTGATCCTCTTGTGAAGAGAGAGATGACAGTTTTATGGTAGTTCTGCAAGACTGTAGGACCTTGCATGCCACCCTGTTTAACTATTCTGTGAGTTCGGGACCTGTGTTCAGTAGAGTTGGACTTGCACAAAGCAGGGCTACGGAAGTTATGTGGCTCTCAGAGAAAATACTTAGGAATGTATGGCTTTAATTCTTGGAGCACACCTGTGCAAGTAGGAGGGAGCACCTGTTTAGGTTGAAGAGTAGTTACACTGGGTTTTAGTGGAGTAGTCAGAGGTGTCCCGTCCACGTGTTGTAATGCGCTGGTACATGTAATGCTTTAGCATGGTGGATTGGAGGGATTGTTTGTTGGGCTTTTATTCTCTTTCAGTTTGAGAGGTGTGGGGTTTTTTTCTTTCTACTTTTGGGGAGAACACTGTAGCTAGTGGGAATCTTATATCTTTGTAAGACAGAAAATATATAAAACAGAATGGAAGAAAGTAATTTTTTTGTAACCATGTAATACTACACTTTGTAACAGCAGTACGTAGAGATGGTTGGATTTGAGATGCATGTTGTAGAAAATATTTTTCATTAAGAGTCTTCTGTTCTTTAGAATAAACATAAACTATATTGATATATAATCAAAATTGTAACAATAATTTTGCTTCTATTATTTATCTGATATAATATGTCAGCAGAAAGGCAGTTAAAGAAGATAAGTAGCATGAAAATCTTGCAGGATTACCCCCCTGAGAAGAATCTACGTTTCTTCTAGATGATTACTGAAGAGTGACCTAAACTATGTTTTTAAAAGACTCTAGCGTATCTGCATGTTTCTGACCATATCTTGCAGACCCTGTTCACAAAGCTGGTTAAATGTATTAAGAACTAGTACCAGAAAGGTATAGTGTTGAATTATGAAAATATGGGAATATTATCCCAAAGCATGGTTGCCTATGACTAATGCATTGTTATTCATTAAAATCAAAAGAAAATATGAATTAACTCCTTAAACTTTCAAACTTCTGTCACGGGTCTTGCTGACCTCTTACAAATTATCTTTGTGCCCTGTGTTTGGGAACAAATTTTTGTCGTTTAAAGTCATATTGTTTGGAGAGCTTTAATTGAAAAAAACAAAATCTAAAATTTTTTCCCCAGGAAAAGTTTAATATCTAGGTGAGGGTCAGTCTTTGATAAGCTTCCCAAAGCTACAAAACTTGGAATGTTCTCTAAATTGAAGTGTGAAAATCACATTGGAGATACAGGGAAGGTCTTGTTTGGTTTTTTCCTCTCTTGTTTTCCTTGGAGAAAGCAAACTGAAGTTACAAATAAGCTTAAATTGTTTTCCTAACTATGTCAGGGGTCAAACTTAAAGGCTTTGTATCTCAGTTTGCTGTCATTCTCCTGGAATGGAAATACTGAGCTTTCTTTGCTTCAATCAAAATTGTTGCTTGTATTCAGAAGTAAAAGAAAGGAAAAGCTAAATATTAAGTGCTTGATGTTACTGAGGAAAAATAAATGTATCATCTGTGTATGTTTTTGTTCTAGCATGCTCAGAGTTCTCCAAGAGGTCCTGTGAAGAATGCCTAAAAAATGTTTCGGTAAGATTTTTAACATCCTTTTTGACTGATAGTTTAGCGATTTAAACCCCCCCCCCCCCCATTTGCTATGAAGTCAGACTGCTGGGGCTGGTTTGGGTGCTTGGTGGAGATGTTGTTTTTAATAGTGAATGTATAACCTTAATAGGAGGCAGTCTTTTGCTACTTAGATGATTCTCAGCTGATGTGCTGCTTCTGCTCTGTCACGCTCTATGCCGGTGTGCTTTTACTTTACCAGGGTTGCTCTGTGCTTTGGGCACGCGGGTGTTTCTCTGGAGAGGACGGACAATGTAGAATGCAGGCTTGCAGTGTCAGTGTGTGCTCAGTGCTCTCACAGTGCTGCTGAGCAAGTTGTTACTGCTTGTTTAGACCCGTGCTCATTTTGCAAGAAGCACTTAGTTAAATTTCCATCTCTTACAAGGGTTAGAAAAATGGGATCTTGTGTGACTAAAATGCTGTGTGTTTTTTCTCTGCTCAGTAGGACAACTGGGAAATTAATGTAAATAAACTAGAAATGCTGTTCTCTGGAGATGCCTCAAATTAAATGCCTGCATTTAACTGGACTGGACCAGTACTTTGTGTAGATGTTCAGACATGGTGGCCTCTCCTGTGACTACAGCAGACTGCAGGTGCTTAAGACTGCCAGGCTAGGTCGCCATTCATGTAGCCAAATGTTTAGATTTCCAGTGAGATTGCAATAAGGCAGAGACTTAAAACAGTAGAATTTGTTTCTTTGTTCTTTGCTCAGAGCCTTTTTAGCCACACAGTAGGGTCATGATAAGTATGCAAAAGATGTCTGGCATTGCGAAGTAGAAGAAACTCCTATATTTAAAGTGAGAGATTGTGCAGAATTCTAACTTCATATGTCACTAAAAAGAAATTTCATGAGCCTGTAAGTTACTGCAAAACTTTTTCAGTGGAAGAGATTAGATATTTTTCCAACTTAGCTGATTTATGCTTGTCTTAAGCTCTTTTGGAATAGAAAAAAATTTAATTGCCTTGTATTGATGTGGTTATTGTCTGTTGTCAGAACTGTAGTGTCATGTTTATGACAATATATTTAGCAAACTCTTCATCTTTGAAAATATAAGGTAGGAAATGGAAAATATGAGTCACTAAAGATTAAACGTTCAGCACGACCACTGGTGTGACTGTCATGTCAAATAACTGCTGCTGCAGACACATGAGCACAACTTTTATTAACCTGAGAGCTCTGTGCTCACCTTGGGAGAAGGAAGTCCTTTAGCTACGTCTCTGTAGTGAAGACGCTAACAGAGTTATAGATAATATTATTTTCAGAATCTGTCAAAGCAATGACAGTGTTCAGGCTTGTTCTGGTGACAGAATGATGAATGATTCAGGGGTACTGCTTCAACAGCATCAGTGTTAACCTTGAAGAAAGGAGATTAGACTCACTTTGGACAACTCACAAAACTACAGAGCGAAGCCATCAGCATTTGTGTGAGCAATACAAATTAAAGAATTGCTGAAATAACTTTAATTGCTTTAGTGGGATGCCCACCCCAGATTCTCATATAGATAATAGCAGCAGCAGATAAAAATGAAAGCTAAACATTTGGTGAATAGATAAAAACAATTCCAAACAAAGCCTAAAATGTAGTAATTTAGTTCAGTTAGATAGAATTATAATGAATGATGCTCATACCTTGTTTATCATAATTATAATTGGCTAGGTCTTAGAGTTCATGAGTACCGATTTGCTTAGTTTTTTATCAGTAAGTTTGGAGTAGTAGTTTTATAGATATGATGTTGCATTTCATCTTATTCCTTATAATATGGCACACTAAAAAATAATGCATAAGGGCCTTGATTAGAACTGTTGAATCCTGAAACTGAATTTATTTACTTCAAGGAAACATTTACTGTTAGGACTAGCAAATTGCCAGATGTATTAACATTGGAGAACTTTATCTGTTCCCAGAGAATTTTCTCTTTGTGTTTTTTAACTCCATGGACCTGTGTAAGACAAAATATTTAATACAAGCACTAGATAAAGATTGGGTTTTAAATATATATGTTTTAAAATCTGTGTTGAGCCTCAGAATTCTGGAGAAGTGAAAAATGAGATTTTGGAAAGTTCTTAGTCTACCAATGTATTTCTCAGCTATTTATTTTTGTATTTCTTTGCCCTGATAAATGTATGGAACCTAAATTTTTGTGGCAAATAGATTTATTTTTTTAATGCCTAACTTGCCTAAAAATCTAACAGCTATAGGAAATGATACAATCAATAAGTACAGCAAATATTTTTGAAGGAAAGGTGGGAATAATAGTTGCATTCATCTGATTACAGTGGAAGAGGCAGTCATGTTGTGTTTGTAGTTACTGTCTTTTAGTACTGATATCCTTTAGTACTTTAGTCCTTAAGATGAATGTAGACTGAATTAATGATGTTGTATTTCATTATCCATGTGAAACTGTACTAAAAGTCAGTGATATCCATCAGAGTGTGAATGTGGTTCCAACACACTTTGCAAAGGAATATGATTTACTTCTAAATAAACCTAAAAATGAAACTGAAAATATTTTATTTTATGTAGATGAGTATGAAGGTTAAGGAAACATTTCCCCCTCAGACCAGCTTGACAACTATCTCAATTTTTATCATTGGCAATGAGTGGATTGAAGTGCTTTCTTTCACTTCAGTCTCTGCCCCACCAGTAGCTCTATCGGGTATTGCATATATAACATTTTTAGCACTTACATGCAGTAGTCTTTATCAGTGTGATAACAGCTGACCTTACTCTCCTCCTAGTTGTCATGGCCAGTATAGAGTTATTCAGGCTAGACGGGAACTCATGAGTCACCTAGTGCAGCTTCCTGCTCAAAACAAGGGCGACATTACATTCAAACTAGTTTGACTTTTAGTCTGCTGCCTGTTGCCATTACTTTTGAACTGTTTATTCTTATTAAACAATTGATTCAGGAAAAAAATGCATGCTCTCATCTAACACCATTGATTAAAACTGAAATTAGGAGTCTTATGAAGGTTATTCTGCCTTTTTGTTTTATTTTTGTTGCTGTGTCTCTGAGTTTTTGACTTGTACAGTCTGCCAACTACAAAACATGAATAAATTTCTTGTCTTAATTTTTCTTTGAGAGAGCAGAATCTACTGGTAACAGTTTCCTTCCTACTTTGTGTTTTCTAACTGTTTAGAGCAAGATAACAGAACTTGTGCAACGGAGGGTGTATGACTGAGGTGTTCTTGATAGTACTGCTACATAAACCATAGTTCCTGAATGAGCTTTTTCTAGAATGAGTCCGAAAAAACCCACCCTGTTCTGTCAGTGATTCCTGTACTGTCATGCAGAACTTCTTTGTTGGTTGAGTTGCGTGGTAAAGGAGTTTTTAATATCTATTTTAATGAGGGGAGGGGCGCTGTGTGTGGTACAACACCCATCAAAAAGAACCCTTTAAGCTTGATGCTGATTGGTGGCATAAAAAGCAAAATGTTCTGCTGGTATTGTAACTGTAATACATGTAAGAAGATTAAAAAATACTGATATGTAAACATGTGCATCTGATACCTTGTGTACTTCTCAACACAGATCGGATAAGGCTGTATCTGTTATAATCTTGTAGTAAAACATCCCATAGAATTGTAAGGGCTCTTTATTCTTTTCTTTTTATTGATAGTCAAGTATAGTGAAGTAAGAATAAGTGTATCTTTCATTTTCAGATAGCAAGTGTGTTAAAATTCTTGACAGTTGGCTTCCTTGGTTTTGTATTTTCGTTAATGTCAATAAGTTTAGACCTAAAGCCATTCTATCAAGTACAGAGTACCTCAAGATATTCCTCAACATTGTCAGGCTAGTATAAATATTTATTACTTAATTACCTACAAATACAGAATGTCCTTATTTATCATTCAGTTTAGACCTAGGCATTGTTCCAGAAGTCCTGTAGGTTTTATGCTGCAAAGCAGTTTTAGTATATCCACACAGTACTGTATGTGCTTAAGAATCCTGTCTGTGGAAAGGAGCACTGAATTGTAAACTGGTTTTGAAGAACAATAATTTGTTTTTGTTTCTTTTGCACAGTGCCTTTGGTGTTACACTAACGACACCTGTATTGATTACCCTGTAAGAAGCATTCTTCCACCATCTTCATTATGTTCACTCTCAAAAGCTCGATGGGGAGTTTGCTGGAGTAGGTACTAATTTTACTTCTGTTGTAGAGAATTTCTTATGGGTATGCTTAGATTTAAGTAACTGCTTGCTAGAGCTGTTTCCTGATAATTTATTTGGAGGGGTGGGGAGGAGGCAGTGGTTATGGTTTGTAACCATGATCCTCAATCTTCTGCACTTACAAATCAGTCATTGATAAGGATTCTTTGACAAGCCAGCATAGTTATTCAATAGCTTTAAAACATTTACTCTGTAGTGAAGTTCTACCAATGATAGTTGAGACCATGAGCCAGTGATATTGGAATGTTCTGACTATTTTATGTATGTAGTCAGGATTTACCTGTTCCTTAATATTTGAGGTGCAAAGGAATATAGTCATTCTTTGTTGATGAAGAGCCACCATTCTGACCTTTTTAAAAAGTTCTTAAAATGTTGGATTGTGTGCTAGATCCACCATTTTTATAATATATTCCAGGAGCAGAAGTGAACCAATGCCACAGGAATGGAGTCAACCAAAAATTATTCAATGCTGGTTTTAGTTAAACAGTGAAAAAGCTGCAAAGTCTGTGTCTGCTGAAGGCAATGCAGTTAAAGTTAAGAAAGCTGTGCTCCACTGTAGATTGCAATACAAAGCAAAAGGAAGTCTAAGAACAATGACATGATGGAGCTCTGCAAAGTGCAGCGCATATGCTGCTGTTGGGGTGAAATCTTTGGAGCTATTTTTGCAATACTGTATATACAGATCTGAATTCAAACTAGCCTGGAACAGAGAACAAGTAACAGGAAAGCTTGTCATGTAAAGTCAGAGTCCATCTTCAGCAAGGCAAAAGCTTGCTGTTTGTTATGTATTTGCCTATAAACACCAGGAGGCAAAGTGATAAAAACAAGTGGGGATGAACTGTCAGTGACTATTTTAACTCTAAATTTGGAGAAAGCCAATTAGAGCTACAGAGCCAATTTAGAGCTACAGAAAATGCATCATTTCACTGATAAGGTATGCTTTTAAGGAAACAAGGCTTTCAGTATGGTGGTAAAGGCCGTTACTATGAACGTTAAGCAAACTGTGTGCTGGGCTGACTCCTGCCAACAGCTAAGTACCCACACAGCTGTCTGCTCCCTCCCTCCTTCCCCTGGCCCCAGTGGGATAGGGGACAAAAGTAGGAAGGAAAAAAAGCAAGGAAATTAATGAATTAACGTAAAGACAGTTTAATAGGTGAAGGAAAAAATGGGGAGAGGAAAAAAGAAAAACCCCAAACAAAAAGCCCACCAACAAACCACCAAGCAAAGGAAATTGCTTACTACTTCCCGAAGGCAGACTGATGCCCAGTCAGCCCCCAAACAACAGTCAGTCTGGGAGCTAGATACTCTCTCCACTTTTTCCTTTACTCAGGCTTCATTGCTGACTATGGCATTATATGGTGTGGAATATCCCTTTGGCTGGTTTGGGTCAGGTGTTATGACTGTTCCTTCCTGACCTCTCCAGTCTCTTGGCTACCTCCAACCCTACTCTCTAGGGGGGAACAGAAGGGTGGGGATCTTCATGCTCTTCAAGACTGTTCAACAACATCCAAAACACTGGTGCGTTATTAGCGCTGGTTTAGCCAGAATCCAAACCATGGCATCATACCGGCTGCTGTGAAGAATGTTAACTCTGTCCCAGTTACACCCAGTACAGAAGTGCACCTGCCCTTTTGCAAAGAAGGGGTTACTAGTGTCTGCTCATACTAAGGGTGTTCCTGGCAGTGTACTCCTGTTAAAGAAATGGCTTCTTGCTTGGCCATTTGTTTCTGGATTGAATGAAGCTTAAACAGAAAATGGAGCACACTGTCAGCAAAAAAAGGTGAAAGGGTAAAAGAAAAAAGGAGGGGGAAAAATCCCCACATACCAACAACAGAAAAGCCCAGATATGCATTTCCTTAGTAGAGTTGGTTTTTTACAAATTATATGCAGCAACATGCCATGGGGATATATAGAGCTTCATTGAGTCTGTCCCCTTCAGACACAGGAATAAAACTAATTACTTAGAACGTGGTGGTGCTTTTCCTTTTAGCATATAAAATTAAGAGGTGAGTGTTGGCTCCCTGTTGCTAAGAATGAAGCTGAATATCGAAGCTCTCAAAGTAAAAAGAAAAAAAAAGACTGGCTTCCAGTTAAAATTTTTATGGAATAAGACATGTTATGAACCAGCAGTGAAGAAAAAAGAACAGTATAAATGCAGTGTAATACAAAGTACCTTAATTGTATTGCTTTTCATGAATAATGGGATGAAATAATGGGGACAGCAGTACAGACTGAGGGCAGTCTTTTCCTGTACTTTGCTGATAGGTTCAAAATGCATTTTATGCTTCTGTTAAATGGCATTTTAAAAAGTAAATAGTATACTTTAAATGGAGATTAAAACCAATTTTTGTTTTTACTTCAATGAGGGAAGTGTATTTAATGGCTTGTAACTTACAGAGGAGTAACAGAATGAGAAAGGTGGTATGGTGAAATGTGTTACTTTGGAAGTTTAGGTGTTCAGGATTTACTTGTATATTTTAACTAGAAACTATGTATTAATCTGTGGTGTAAACTGTATCCAGTAAAGTATAGCATACAAGCAAAAGTATTTGCTGGGATCTAATCTTTGGCAAGATCTGTGAAGGATATTCCTTAGCCAGATGTGAGTTGGTGAGGTGTGTGGGGGAGGAAGACTCTGGCTTGTGCATGTGATCAGAGAGGATGGACCCTCTGAACTTCACTTGGTCAATTTGACTGTCTTATCACTAGTACCCTGGAGCAGTAAATAGTGCATGGGCTCCTAGTTTGTGTTAAGCAGCAGCATGAAGCAGAGGATTTGTGTGGGGGAGAGGCTAAGAGAGAGCTTCGCTCTCCCCTTCACCATTAAGCTTTAAAATAGAAGGTGTGGAGTATGTGTGAGGAGAGGTGTTTAGGGTTTGTTATCTCTGATACAACTTCCCCTACTGATTTCCTTTTGTCCTTTGTTAGGCCTCTAAAGTAACCCATACAAGTCTTGTCTTTAGCATTGCCTGTATCCCTGTTTGCTTTCTTCTGGGGCATCATTCTTTTCCAGGACATCAGGTTTCTGATTTGGCTATGGTTGTTGTAGTGTATGCAGTTAAAATAATAAACCACCACCACCCCACTTGTTCATCGCGCTTTGGATGTAGAAGATGACTTGGAAAGTTTTATGGAGAGTTTTATATTGGCTTATTCAAATCCTCTGACACTGTCTTATTTTGTTTTACTCTTGCCAACTGCTGCATGCAATATGTGTACACTGATGCTCCACCTACATGGTCCTCTGTGCTCATGCTGTACACTGCCTAAGATTGTGATTGGGAGAATACAACTGTGCAATATATCAATCAAAGTAAAGAGCAGTTTTACTTAATGTATGTTCAGTGTAGATATGCATAGTAGCAAAATTCTAATGTGATATGTGGAGTTTTAATGGGGGTAGTTGTGGGAAGTTGTTGGTTTATTTCTGTTTTCATACAGAGGTGAAAAAATGCTTGGGAAGGAGGGGAAGAATTATCAGAAAGATGAATGTTAATGCTGGAGTCTAACAAGTTGAATAAATTCATATTTTTCAGTAAACTTTGAGGCTTTAATTATTGCCATAGCCGTAGTAGCTGGACTCATTCTGGTGTCCATAACAGTCTGTTGCTGTTACTGCTGTTACTGCAGGAGGCGTTCCAGGAGGTAAATATACATATTTGTTTCCTTTACTAACTTTGGGTGCTGGTCTTCCTTCACTACAATATTTACTTTTCAGTATACTAAGAATCTTTTCACTTGTAAGCAGCTTTGCTCACTTTATTTGTTTGAGAGGCAACAAAAAAATTTTAGTGACAGGCAGTATAACACTACAAATAATACTAGAATAACACTTTAGTGATGTTATTAGTGGCAGTGTTAGATATATTCTTTAAGATGCTGTTCTACACTTACAATTTTAATGAGATGTAAAATGTAGATGTGAAATATTTCAGTGGCCAGATAAACATCTGCCAACAACAGGAACAATTTCTTTCAAGGCAATCCTATAGTACAAGAAAAGGGGATCAGGTGGGTAACAAATAACTGAGCAACAATGTCCTACAGCATTTGGTATCTGTGCTTCAGAGTTTTCTGTCAGCAGTCAGTATTTTAAGGCTGTCTTTGTCAGTTCAACTGGATAATCTCTATGTAAGATGATACTTTTTTTGTTACAAGGTATTAAGAGTGACTGACGTGTTTTGCAGTATTACTTTACTTGAAGTGGGGTTTAGATATCTTTTTTCCTACTTCCTTACTTTAATTGTCTAATACCCTTCAAAGGGTGGGAAATAGTTGATGAGTGGGAGGTGATCAGTGATTATTTCCTATTGAAATACCTGGAAAGCCTTGTTTATTTGGATTGCACAACTATACTCCCTTATGTGACTGAAGTTTTAGAGCTCAGGTTTTTGGGCAGTGTAGTTTCAGCTAGCTCTCTTCCTTTTGTCCTCACTCATGTGAACAAAAATGTGGACCTTATTTCTTGATCTGAAATTTTCTCTACACTTGAGTGCCTGTAATTCATGGTTCTTGTTTGAGGGTTATTTTTTTTGAGAATTTTATGCAGCAGTACAGTATTTATAGCTGGCCTTCAGGCAGAGAAATGTGGTACATCTGTGGCTTTCAAAAAAGGGAGAAAATAATTGTAAATGACTTGTCATTCCCTTTTTTATCTCCAGCAAGATGCATACACCTGTTCTGCTGGTAGATTGGTCTACTAAATAAGCCCTGAAGATGTATAGAACTGTTTCAGGCATTACATAAGATCTGCCAACTTTCTTCTGCAGAGGAACTGAATAGGCCCCTGTGGTTGACATGCCAACAAATAAACTTGATTCCTGTGAAGGGAGAGATTTGTGCCAGACTTCAGTTTTAGTAGCTAAGTCGTCAATCAGTACTGTAACATCTAATTCCAAACATAGAGGGCTAGTTGAGAGTCATCTTATGCCAGAACTCCAAAGGTGTCAAGCTTAATCTTCTGACACATAGAGGATTTAAAGGTCTTGTCAGAGTAGGGTCCAGCTTATTTCAGGAGGATTCAGAATGTATTATTACAGTGGAGCCTGATGTATTACTGGCTTTAAACCCAGTGATTTTCAGCAGGAATGCTTTTGCTGTCTGCTTTTTCAGTTCAGGGACTCCTTTTCTACAAAAAGCTGTTTTAAAATGATTTGGAAGTAGGAAAATGCATAGAAATGTAGTATTAGAGATCTGTTTTACTGACTTGTCTGCCTCAGGTGTAACCTTGATTTGCAGAAGCATCAGTATTCCTTCTGGAAATTTAAGCTGTGAGGTCTCACTGTTTAAGAAGCCAGAACTTTTCCTTGAACATAGACGATGCTTGGGTGCATTAATTCCCACATCAGTAACAGTTGAATTACTGGAGTCCACCCCTAACAAGAATCCTGGGACTACGGGTGCATTGGTTTTATCCTGTCTTTGCACTCTAACAGTCTGGTTCCATGTACTTGAGAGAGAACTTTCATGAAAATAAACTAAATAAACTGAAATTCAACAGAGTCTAACATCTGTTTTTAAACATTTTTATAGTTTCAGATAAGTTCCTCCAAAGTGTCTAGAAATTATGAGAGATTTAATGCTGATTTTAATTAAAAGGAAGAAATTTTCTGAAACCTATACCAGCATTTTATTGATTAGGTGCTTTGCATTTTGCAACGCTAGCGTGAAGTGAGACTATGACTATAAGACACAAGAGAGTCCAATAAAGTAGTTTTGAAGAGGGATGCCCAAGAATTGGAGCTTTTAGTCTTCCTGGACATGCTAATATGGGGAATTGTTTAATTTTGCAAGAGGATCAAATGTAACTTTCTGATGAAGGTAACCTGTTCCATGTGTTCCCTGCTGCTATACTTCCCCACGAGTTTTGTTTCCTTATGTGGAAACAAAGGAGGAACTAGAAAATTTGTATGAGAAATATTCAGAATCCCTGTAACTGCTGTACTATATTTGGAAGACCAAGATGTTCAAAGACATTTATGGACTGATGGAGCAGGTCTGGTATCTGAATTTTCTGTTAAAACACATGACATGTTATAAATAACCACTGGATGTCACTCTTGCTTAGCTTGTATGTTGGTTGCTGCAGATGTATGGTACTGTAGCTATTGTTTTTTCTATTCTCTGTTGTGTTAATATTGTAGCTATTCATATAAAACATCTTGAGATAGTGCATTTGGATTTGAAAAATTATTAGTACCTGGAAAAGCATGGCAGGTGTCTAATCCTGAAGAATTGTCATTAATTCTGTCAGGGGAAAAAAAACCCAGGCAAATAGCTATTGTTTGGCATTTGCTCTACAGGTCTGCAATTCTTATATGGCATATTTGATGGTTAAGCAAAGCTGAGATTTCTCCAAGGCCACAAAGCGGAAGTGCATGCATTCAGTAGGACATACCTGCACATCCATAGCTCAGAAGTACCGTGTGGGTAGAGAATATCCCGGAACGATGCAGCTGGTGCACTTGGAAACCCTTGCTCATGGCAGAAGAGGGCGGGCAGCTGCTACGGCAGTTCATAGAGACTGCTTTCTTGGGGCAGCTTGAGATGGGGCAGTGATATTTGATGGAAAGATAAACTGTTCTGGCATCAAAGACTTATGAACCATTGATCTCCTTTGAGGGGGCAGCAATGGACTGAACTATGTGTGTGCAGTACCCTTGCTCTAAAATGGGCTAAGACACATGAGGAAAACGGCAAGTAGGGTGGTGTGCAGTCTGGTTCCAAGAGACTTTAAATTGTCCTATGGAGTCTGAAGCACACATTGGTACGTTGGGTGAAACACTTTGGTTTCACAAAATGTGCAAGGGTAATTCTCTGAAGTCTGTCAATTATACTTCCTCAGCAATAAAGTTTACATGGCTGTGAAGAAGTATCTCAGGTCAGACTATAAATACTTTTTGAAAAGAAGTGAAATGACTAGTGATTACCTAGCACTGAAATAGCTTTTTTTCTTATGCTTTCCTTCCCTCCTTGTTTTTCTAGTAGACCAGATGAAGAAGAAGAACGGCTAGCTAGAAAGAGAGAAGAACGAAGACTACAGTCTCTTCAGAGGTAAGTTGTGACAGTTTGATATATATCACTAGAAAGTATATGGCTATAAGTGTTCTGCTCATCTAAGAAATATGTGGAATACTAAATAAAGAGGCATTGTGGAGTTAAGGATGACAGCATCAGGATTTTACAAAATGGGGCTTATTGGGAGGTTTGTGAGCCTGGTTAGGAGCCTGTGTTTCCATTGGTGATCAGGGAGTGAGTAGGGGGCTGCTTGCTGTGGCAGGTGCAAGTGCTCTGTGCCAACCAAGAGAGGAGGGAGATGTATGAAGCTTTGCCTAGTCTTTCCTGGGCTGATGCCTGTCTGTGGCATGAATCAATGCCTTAAGTAAGGCTGGGATTCACATGAGAGAACCACATTTTGGATTAATTTGGTAACTGGTTCTTTTTCTCTTAAGATCTGGTTGGGAAAGGTAGAGAAATGAGATACTTATTAGAAACTTTGCTCGGGAAGCAGAAGACTCTGGCTCAGGCTTTACTTTAGACTTAATCCCATTTACCATCCTTTATGTTAAAGCTGTAGCACAGTGTAGAAAGAATGGCAAGGCTCAGCAGTGATACAGTGCTGCTCAGTGAGAACAGCATTCCTTCAGATCTAAGTTTTTATAGCTTAGAGCTCCAGTGACACTTTTTTACATTATTATTCTTTATTTACATTATTCTTATCTAAACAGTTTTTATAGGTAGGACTGTGATACCTGGTACAAGCCTAGTGTACCTTTTTTATCATACTTCCTTTCATCGTCTTCATTTTGGAGATTCACAGTGGTTTGCTTTAAGACAACAGGAGAGTCCTTACCAAATGAGTACTAGGCTTGGAACTGTCAGGTGTGGGTCTGAATCCCCACAGACTGTAAAGGAACTTGATCCTAAGTCAGTCACTTCCTGGTGTTCTGTAAATACTCTGCTGCCCAGTAAGAGGTTGGGCACCTTCACTGCTGTGCTGATAGCTGCTTTTTTCCTGAACTCACTCATTGTTAATAGGGAGTTTCCTGAACTCACTCATTGCAGGGAGCAAGGCATGTGTCCAAATGAGACCCCTTAGTGAGCTTTTCCATGATGAGATTATTTCTTTATTACAAATGGGCATAAGAAGACCATATGTGCTTGGCTTGCTCAAGAAACATGTGTTACTGACTGGGTGCAAAACTGGGAGCCCCGATGTCTTCTCACAGATGTACCTGCTGTTTCTCATGCCTCTGGCAAGAGCTGGGAGTGTCTTGAATGTGCACAGAAGGGTAAGAAATAGGTGGCTGGTTCAGGAAGTATGCTCATGCATAGGTGTGTCATGCAGGCTCTCAGATAACTGATATTGAAGACTTGGAATGGATCAAAAAAGGGGAAATTTTTCTACCTGTTAATCCACTTGTAACTTCTAATGGCACAGTAGGGAGAGTGCTAGTGTGAAGGTGATGCTTTTTCTTGTAATATTTTTCTTCCCTTCTAAAGAGAAGAGTTCCTGTGAAGAATATCAGCATTTTGAATGCCAAAAATACATGCCTTGTTGTGGTGAAATGTACATTCTTTATAGTAATGCTACCTTGTTCTGTTGAATTAAGTTACCTATGTTTATTATAAAGCAAAGGTTTGTGGCTGGGTGCATAGGAGAAGGTTGTGTACCATAACCTTTCCACTGCCATTTGTGTATCAACTTTAAACCCTTGGTACAGTTAATCTGCAGGAAGTGTGATAGTTCTGGAGTGTTGGATTTGCTGTGAACACACACAGCAAGTAGTGTTGCACCAGGCAATAACACAGAGCTAAGATCAACTTCATTCCTGAATTAAGCTTAGGAACGGGGATTGCTGGGAGCAGACTGCCAGAATGATTGCTGCAGCCTTAGAGCAATAGCCCTCCTTCTTAGCTTGTCAGGAGAGTGTCTGTGAAGCGGAACCTGTTCTAACTGCAGGGGAGAGCTTAGCAGCAGCCCTGAGGTATTCCCATGTTCTGAGCGTGCGTACCTATTGTGTGTGTCTAGTGGGGGCATCATAGGAAAACATGGAGCAGGAAGCTTCCAGCAACCAGAATACTTTGCCCTACCTACTGCTTCCTGTGATTCCTACAGCCTCATAATTCATCCTCCTAAGAACAAATTAATGGTCTCCACAAGCCATTTTTGACCACCAACTGCAGAGGAAAATACTGTATTGTGCTGTATGGTCTTCTGTTTCTACAACTTGCAAAGTTTTCACATAGCTTCTGAAAATAGCTGGGTAGATGTTCAGATAAAAAGCATGGGAGGAAAGTAAGCGCAGCATTGATCTTGCATCTGTCTGGGGGTTTTTTTCCTGTCAGTTTTTTTTTTGGTGTGTGGGATGCAGCAGTTCAGAACAGTTGGCAATGGAAGGAGAACAAGACTAGCCTGAGCTGCATTTAACGATTCCATTAGTGAATGGGAAAAACAAAGCAGAGGTCCCAGGCTGCATAGTGCATGGCTTTTAGGTGTGGATTGGTTTTTTTGGTTGGGTGGTTTGTTGTTTGTTTGGAGTTGGTTTTTTTGCAAGCTTTGAGGTAATTACAGCACGTAGTATTTTCTGGCTATTCAGGTACGTGGTAAGTCTGCTTTAAGTTCAAAATTTGCTAGTGTTAAAACACAATTTATTTCAGATACTTAGGAAGTGTCTTTCTGGAATACCTAGATGACTGTTAGGATGTAGAGTGAGGGTAATGATATTGGCCTTTTGCTTGTCTTAGCAAGGATGAAACTAGCTGTCACTTCACTGAGAAGTTTGAAAATAACTGGTGATATGTAGAGCTTGTGCTTACAGTGAGGGGCAGAAAGGGAAGGAAACCTGGAGTTCAGTTTTTGACTGATACTGAAGGAGAACAGGCATCCTATTGCATAGATTTAGTCATTTATTTGACTTGATGTGATCTCTAACTTGAAAAATAATTTTTAAACATAGCATTAAGTAGGGAATCTTTTTCTATGTACTCACAGCTATTAGGTTTATATTATCCGTAAACCATGGTTTATTTGTTAAAAGTTTATAAATCAATGAAATCATGAATGAGATGAGCTACCAAGTATGATTTTGTAATGTACTGGTAAGGGAGGACAAGGGGAGGAGCAGGGGAGGAAGGATTGTTCTTCATTTGTGAAGAACTGAGTATGGAAAACTGATGTGAATTGTTAGCGTTAGGAAAAGCACTTTCTCAGCATACTGCAGTGGGGGCAACTGGCATCAAGAGCCAAGAATTTATCATGCAGGAGATGGAGTGATAGTAGCATTAAGAAACAACCAACTCAGACTTGTGACTTCAGCTGATGATAATGCAAGATGTGACTGGTGCAGTAAGGCACCTCTGGGTGGCCCATTCAGTCACTGCCTGTTCAGAATTGTGCCTGATTCTTTTCACCTGACGTATACCTAAACCTTATTTACTGTACAGGGATTTAAATGTGGGTGATGCGATGCTTGTGGCTGCCTGTCCAAGTTCAAATGTTTCACAAATACTAATGATTTTACCTTTCCAAGTTAAATGTAAAATTTTTGGATGTTTGGCTGTTTGCTTCCCCAACCTATTGAAAAAACATCCTAAAGTGTTTCTGAAGTTTAAAGCCTACACAACCTGATTTCTGCACCCCACCCACCCTTCTTAAGCACATACCTAGTGCTTTCTGTGTTCAGGGAAGGTTCAGGCCACTGAAGTACTGAGGTTTCAGTTGAAACTGCAGCAGTGAATCTGTTATTTCAAACAGGGTATGTGAAACAATGAAGAACATGTTGTTAGTACTGCTAGTAAAAAAACTTAGTTTCCATGTGACATGATGTCATCTCAAACTATACAGAAATAAGGATTGCTTTTATACAGGAGAAGAGTGCTTAAGCAGAATCTCTCTAATATCTTCCTGGGATTCCTTGCCTCATATAATGTCTTCCTCTTGTGCAACGTACACAGCAGGAATCCTGTGGGCAGGTTACACTCAGTAGGTAAACTTGACTCTTCTTCCTGTTCTCCTCAACCTCTGTCCTAATACTCCTCTTCATTACCCTGATTCCCAAGTTCCTCCCTCTGCAGTTTGGCCAGGTTGCTTTGTTTCCTATGCTGCCTGGGATGAATAGTGGAAGGGGATACAAAGGAGATGCATGTCTCAGGGCAATAGACTGACTCAAACCCTCCCACTACTAGCTTGTTTGGTTTCTCATCCATTGCAGGGAAAGGCAGGTTCAGCCCTTCAGCTCCTTAGGAGGCAGGATAATTGCTTCAGAGGACACACAGGATCTGATTAGCAGTAGGAATTATTTGGAGGTGGAGTATGCATAAGGCAGATGGGATCTTTGGTGAATTAAGCTGTCAGTGCTTAACAGCTTTCTATGTGCAGATTGGAATGGGGTGAAAGTCACTACTTGTCCAACTGCGTGGAATTTTGATAGGGGCAACAAACATTGTAGGTTTTGTTAGAGGAACATTGTTTTGCCAAATTCTAAGTCCTTTCCTCAAAATATATAGATTCTGGATCTTCCTAGTTATGCATTATGTAGAAGCTTTTTTTTTTTTTTTTAAACTAAGCAAAATAGGTATTCCTTTTGAAATACAGAATAACTATTTGAGGAATGATGGAACAATTTCCATTTAAACTTCCTTCACTTCCCCTCCCTTTAAAGGGGAGGGAGGAAGGGGAAGAAGAAATTGACTCATCAGACACCTGCTTTGTGTGAATAATTAAGCAGAATATCTCTATTCCTGAGATTCCTTGCCTCACATAATGTCTTCCTCATATGCAACACAAACAGCAGGAATCCTATGGTTGTCAGGTCACCCTCGTGACTATTCGATACTGTCTTACAATTAGACAACATCATTATAGGCATCCAGTATTTGTATAGCATAATGTTTTAATTTGTTCTCAGCATGGATGGCATGCTAGATTTTGAAAGCTGATACTTTTCACTTACACTTGCTGTACCACTTAATGGTAGTGCACCTCTTACCTCTTCAGAACTGTTACCTTGAATTGAGATTCTGAAGCACGCTGCATTCGCAGATCACTTCTACCATTATGCTCCCTACTGGAAGGCACTAGGGAATCTTCAAATACCGAACCTTACGTGTAGGTGAATACCTCAGTGTGTACATATACATGGATGTGTTACTTCTGTGTAGAGAAAACAGTATTTTTCTTTATGCTTGCAAATATGTCTTATCAATAATTCTGATACTGATGAGTGAGAAGTTATAAGGAGTCTTATATATAAAGCATATATAGAAAAGATAAGTAACTGAAACTACTTTTGAATTTGTAATTTCTTACTGATCTAAAAACGCTGTTGTCTCATGTGATTACTATATTTTGCTTACAGCTCAAAACATGAATGTTCTTCTGATGCCTTTATTTCTTGCAGGAAACATGAAAGAAAACTGAAGCATGATGAAATACGTAAGAAGTATGGTATGTGATACTCTTTTGATATTTGGTATCTAAAATTATTCCTTTTCCTAATTATTAAAATTCACAGCAGAACAAGCTGCTTTATGAGCAGCAGAAGTAATCAAGCCCAGTTTCCTACTGATGCATGTCTTCTGTCACCTGAACAACTGATCTCAGCTCTATTATATTCCTCTTCTCTTCCTGCAGTGTCTGTCCCACTGGGCAAGAGACAATGTGCTGGATGGGGTCTTTGCTTGGGGTGGAGGTATTGATTAAAATAAGTGGTTCTTTGTCTCTTACTAAGAAAGAATACTGATTTGGGGGTGGGGTGGTGGTGGTGTCTGTCGTCTTGAACTTGATAAATCTAGCTGAAATTGGCTAGTGAACTCTCATAGTTATTGAAAGAGGAGAGACTGACTAGCAGATACTAGGCTTTAAAAATCAAACTTAAGAATGCAGGAAACAAGGGATTAAATTTGTTGTGTGTTTTGTTTTTAAGTGGAGCTGTGGTCCAGAAGAAGCAGCGTATCACTAGACTGTAGGACCTGCTGTGTTGTATAGGAAGCTCTTATTATCTAGGCTTGTCAGTGCTTGCACCCCTCATTTGATTTGTTCATAGGGTTAATAGTACTGTGTATGCAGAGACAGATATGCTAAAACTATGCTGCACTTTTTATTATGCAAATGGCACTAATGTCAGAGAAGGTGATTCTAAGGGTCTGAACTGTCACTCAAAACTGTTAATTTTCATCCTCTTGTTAAACTGATTGGCAGAGGCGGTGAATACCTTCATGAATCTGCTGCCTGCCCTTTGGCTGATGCAGAAGTGATACAGACAATCTTTACGGGGAATTCTCTGCCTGGGGAATGCTTGCAAAAGTGTGCTGCTTTGCTGGATTGGAGGAAGAATACACTGTGAGGCTTGAACTGCAGGATGAAGAATTTGGTGGGAACAAAGTAATTTTTGCTAAGCATCAGTGGTGGGCTTTAATTCTGTGCTATTTTATAGGATAATTGACCCTGTGTCCCAACCACAATTAATTTCCAGGAGGTTTGAGTGGTTGACAACAATAGTCTAAATGTGTTTTAAAAAAAAACAACCCCAAACACAAAAAAACAAACCAAACAAACACTTTTTTGTTTTTCTCCTTAGAAGGGACCTTAGAGTCAGTCTCAATGAGTTTGAATTATTTAGATAGACAGTGACGAGCTTAAGATATTGTCTGTGTCTCCAAAACAACTTGCAGCACGCTGTACGGATCCACGTAAACTTTGCATCTCCTTGAGGCAGTGCAGCGAAGGGGAGTGAACAGGTCTGGAGTTCAGTGCAGCAGTCAGTGTGTTGAAGCACTGGGCTGGGCTTAAGGGGAGCTTCAGAAGGTTCAGTTATGTCCTGCTTGTGAGACCAGCTCGTTTGTCTCTGGCTGGCCCTGCGAACTAGTGAAGGCAATTATGTCTTCAGTGCTTAACTTTCAGACCTTTGCAGAATGCTGCTTTGCGTCTTGTTGGAGCACATGAGTTTCCTGAGGAATGTAACTCTGTGCCTCTGGAATACCTGCACCAAAGGCAACTAATCTTGCTTAAGCTAAACTATGCAGTTATATGAGAGCTAGTGTCATTTTGTCTCCACTTGAAGTGTGTTAGTCTACCAGTGACTTCATTAAAAACAAGCTTGGGGATTCATTGTGGTAATGGAAGGTATATCCTCTAATGAGTGAGGCATATACACATTATGCAGTTATGTTTTGCAATGCAGTTTACCTGTAAAAGGTCATAATTCAAATAAATTTAAATTTTAATAGCAAACTTTATAAGCTTTATTTATAAGACTTACTGATGAGTCTGCTTATTGCACATGCAAAGATCACTTTATTTTATCAGATACATGAATTTGATTCTCCTATAATTATTTTTTTGCAAAAGAGCCTAACTCTTCTGTGACTAACTGGCACATTGTGGAAGGATGTATGTAACTGAGGAAAAACAAAAGACAAAATACATAGAAATTCTGAGATCAGGAAATATTCCTGATGTATATAGTTTCTATACTGATAATAAAAATGGTTGTCAAAATAATTGAGACATAATAGAGTAAGTTTTACTATAGCCTTGGATCTTCTGTCTTCATTTTTCACTGTCTGGTAAATACATACATTAGCATATTAAACATAATCTGATAAAAATTGCTGCAAGTAATTAGGGAGACGCCAGATTATTCCGCACTCCTGTGTACTGCAGAAAGGATTCTCCGTTAAGTAGGCATGGATGAGTGGCAGAATGACAATGACTTTGTTAACCTGACTGTTAAGATTAAGATGATCATGCCTGAAATTTCAGTATTTGGGTGGCTTTAAGGGAATGCCTTTTCCCATTTCATCCACCAGCTTTCCTTACTCCATTTAAATGGTAATTGCACATTTATAATGCATTGCAGGTGTCACTCTAGCCACAGTCCTTTGGGAGCATTGGAAGCAATAGAGAGCTTTACCAACCAGGAATACACACTTTGAATTGTTTCTTTCTTGCACAATTTGATAGTATTTTTCATTTCCTCCCATAAATGAATGCAATATGATTACACAAATTATATGTTGACTGGGTTAGAAAATTTTAAAGTAGAATTTGGAGTACTTTGCAGCTTGTGTAGTATACAAAGGGACTACAATTTAATTGCTGGTGCATTTGCTGCTATTGTTATGTTCAGTATAGCATTACTGAGAAGCTGCTTTAATTCAGGGTTTTTGCCTGGTATTACTGGAAGGATTCTCTCTCTGTTTTCACAAAATTACTGCCTTTCATGATTTTGGGTTTCCATACCACATGCTTCAGTTCTGCAAAGGTTTTGATCAGCTAATTTAATGATGTGTAATCCTATCTCCTTTATTTTATGTGAGATGTTGATTTTTATATTCGGTAGATTGTCATTGTAAGTGTTTCTTCTGTTCAAGATAAATGCTTTATCTTGACCTTCTTTTGTGTTCTGAATGCAAAACAGGGAAACCTTATATTGTTACACACATAAGGCTATTTAGTTTGTGAATAGAATTGTTAATTTGGGGGTCAAAACTAAAGACTAAAGAGGAAAAGTGTAATAAGGGGGGGGAATACAGTGTATCACAAACCAGTTGATTTTTTTTTAGCATATACAGTCTCTTGGAAGTATTTCACTGGCAAATTCTATTTTTGGGCAGTGCTGATAGGTGATGAGAGACAGATCTCAGTGACTGAGAAGCTGGATAGTTAACCTAGTATGTAATATAAATGCATATACCAGAAAGAGGTATTTAATTTCTTAAAATTGCCCTGTCATGAGGAGGCCTCATTACTTCATACAAGCTAATGAAAGCTATTTGCCTACTATACCTTTCAAACTTAAGTGTTTCTTAAATATTGCTAAGTAGGTCAAATAGTAACCTCAAAATGAAGGTAAATAGAACTGAGATGTTAGCATTTCTTGCAAGTGTCCTGTGTGTCAATATTCAAGTTCAACAGTAACATGTAATGGACACTATTGCAAACAAGACTCCTGAACCTTCAAACATCCAGCTGCTTCTGAGCATGTAAGCTACAAGTTGGGTAGTTAGTCTCATGTCAGATGGGAAACAGTTGAGAGAGATGACTTATGTCTGGTTCAAGGCAGCACATGAGCTTTAGTTGAACTAGACATGCTATCCAATTAGCATAGGCTTGCAGCTCCTCTTTGAGTGTTACAGCTAAGAGCAGCTGTGGCAGCTGACAGGAGCTTTTTGTCATGCTCCTTTTTTGTATGTGTCTCTAGATTGCTTTTGTCCACTTACTGGAGCCTGATGCACCAATTCTTACTGAGGAAGTTTTAAGTGATGAGGTGCTGTCTCCCTCTTCTAATTTAATGTACTTAAAATGCTGAGGATAAAAGAAATTTAAGTGCTGGATGAAGATTTGAGAGCAAGACTGAGAGCAAGGTCTATCAGACATTTTAACCTCTGTGGTTATCCTCAGTTGGAAAGAGGGCTTACTGTTTCTTTTGGAGTACCTTCTTTCCTGGCAGGTGAATTTCTGAAGTCGTGACCGATAATGCTCGTGCTGAATTGACCCATAGTTCTTACTGCCTGTTTGGTTTCAGTAGTGTCTGATAAAACACATCAGAGAATTTCATGTTAAATACTCCAATGCCTTATTTGGTGGTAACTAGATCTGCTCATTCCTAAATGTAATTCAGTAAAATAAAAGCAGGTACTGCTGGGAGTGACACTTGTAATGAGTAAAAATGACGCACTCATTTAAAACATGAGGTTTAGTTATCTAAATGGCTTTGGCTGACTACCTTGGGGTAGGGGCAGGTAAAAATATATTTGTCCTTCAGAGGGGTATAGGAAAAGTTTATTAGGAGTCTTGGTGTCCTCTGAATTTGGAATTAGTCTTACTGGATGTAGAATGTCACTGCCAGTGGATTTCAGATGTTCAAGCTGTAAGAGAACAGTCTTTATAGGTCTGAAAGTAGCACAGTAAAATACTAAAGTCTCAAGTATGTATCTTCAAAGAACTGCAAGACAGCCATAACAAGCATTTGCCAGGCCATATAGAGAGAAACGTGCAGCCTAAGTTAATTTTTGTCAGAAACTGGTTCCACCTCTTGCCACTCTGTAGAAATCTTTTTGTGGTGCCTTGATTTTTAAGTGGAACTTGATGAGTGCAGGGAGCTTGTGCAATACCAATTATAATAAAAGTATGTTAATTTCTAGTACTTTTGTTAATTTTCTGTAAATGCTTTATAAAGATTCTGAATCTTGAAGGTGTGAAATACAAGAGTACTGCAAGCATTACTGAAAATGGGTCTGCTCCGTTATATTTAGTCAGCTGAAAAAGATATTTGGTTCCATAGCTGCTGAAGTATTAATGTCTGGAGGAAGGTGGGGGTGGTGTTCTGGAAATAAAGTAAATGTTTCTTCTCTGTATTTGGGTCGGGGTTGTACTAATGCAGGAATGCTACCTGAATGCACTAAAGGTTGAATGGTAGGTCAAGGATAAGAGCTTTTTTATCCTGTTCACTTCCTTGTCAGCCAGAGTTGACTTAACAGACGCTGTAACTCTGCTTAAATGCATGAAAGGCAAGATTAAAACTTGAAAAGTAACTGCTTTCTAAAAGTTTTAAAATATAAAAGTTTCAGGATCTCAAACATTGTAGATAATTCTTGACAATGCTGTCATCTAACTATATTCTTATAGCACAAATGCTGAAAATATTACTGAAAGGGGTAAAACCTTTGACTCAAGGTACTGTATCAGGTAAACAGCTTCCTCCTGCATCCCTTGAGAAAGGTTTCTCAGAAAAGCTGAACAGACTGTATTTCACATTACCTGGCTGAAGCCTTATAAATGTGACCAGCTTACTGCTGCTTTGACAAGTAAAGGCCATTACATGAGGGCTGGGTTTGATTTTTAACGTCTTTTTTTTTACAATTGCTTGTAATCTTGTCAGCTTGAGTAGTTACATAGTTTTTCATGCTTATTCCTCATTATTTGCTGCTCCCTATCAGATAGATAGTTGCAGTTACTGATACAATAATCAGCCCTAAGCAGTTGTGGTTGGTTTTTAGCGACACAAAGTAGACAAGTGCAGTCTACCTTCAGTGCCATTGGCTTTTGACTTTCAATTAGAACAGTGAATGTTGACTATGTGCAGGTGCCCATGGAGAAGAGGTATGGTGTGAAAAGGCCTGAGGGGACCTCTTGAAAGATCCCACTAGTCACTGCCAAAGCTTTCTATTCCACTATTGTGAATCTGAACATTTGTGAGTTGGGGTTGTTTAGCTGTTTTCTACCTCCACACCCTAGATAAATGAGTTAGACAGGAGCCCAGACTTGGCAGGCATTAAGTGCAAAAGTCTTGATAGAAAAGGTAGCAGTAGTGTTCCTGTTCTTTCACAGCAAAAAGCTTCTGGACCTTTGTGGGACTCCTTTATTTTCAGTATGCATTTCCACCTAGCCCAGATCTGCTGTGCAATTGCTCAGCTATCCTGTGTAGAAGTTGGTATGCATATCTAGACATTCAGTGTGATGGGATGTTTTTGCAGTGCGTTCTGTGACAGTATTCTGATAAAGTCATTAAGAATTTTCATGATGAAAACATACTGCAACCTGGATTAAATGAAGGTCTTATTCTGGTCCCTGGGTGGTTTAGTGGATATAGAAGTGATCATCATTTGTTCTTAATGATTTTTGTCCTGTTGCAGACAGGAAGCAGTGGCTGATAGTTGTGTATAATCAAAGTACAACTTAAGGGTATAGAATGGATTGAGTTGCAGCCCTGAGGAGAAGGGCTTGGGGTTGGTGGATGAGAAGCTCCACGTGACCTGGCAGGATGTGCGTGCAGCCTAGAAAGCCAGCCGTATCCGGCGCTGCATCAGAAGGAGCATGGCCAACAGGTCGAGAGATGTGACTCTGCCCCTCTGCTCATGAGATACCACCAGGAGTGCTTGCAGTCTGTAAGAAAGACACAGACCTGTTGGAGATGGTCCACAGGAGGGCCACAAAGATGACCAGAGGACTGGAGCACCTCTCCTATAAGAAAAGGCTGAGAGCTGGGCTTGTTCAGCCTGGAGAAGAGAAGGCCCTGGGGAGACCCTAGATCAGCTTTCCAGTACCTGAAGGGGTCTACGGGAGAGCTGGAGAAGGAGTGTTTACAAGGACAGGTAGTGACAGAATAGGGAATAATAGCTTTGAACTAGAAGAGGGCAAATTTGGATTAGACATTGGAAAGAAATTTTTCCCTGTGAGGGTGGTGAGGCCCTGGCACAGGCTGCCCAGAGAAGCTGTGGCTGCCTCCTCCCTGGCAGTGTTCAAGGCCAGGCTGGATGGGGCTTTGGGCAGCCTGGGCTAGTGGAGGGTGTCCCTGCCCATGGCAGGGGGGTTGGGACTAGATGATCTTAGAGGTGCCTTCCAACTCAACTCATCCTATGATTGTATGATAATTGAAATAGAACTAAGTCAAAGTAGCAGCATCTTGCATTTTAAAAGGATGGTGATCTTGTAATAATAACTTGAATTTAGAAACTGACCAGTTTGAATCTGTCCTTCCTGAGCCATCTCTGTGCTTAGATTTTTGTAGGCTTGACTCTCAAATTAAGTTGTATCTTACAAATGACAGATTTTTTTTCAGTAAGAACTGTTAATGGAGAAATACCTGTTCATGTAATAGCCTGAGAAATAGGGGTGTTTAAGAACACCTTCAATTTATTGTACTTGAGCATTTGGGTAATCGAACAACTATTAAAAGTCAAAAATTGCTTTTTGGTGTTTTATGGAGTGCTTATTGCTGTAAGGTCAGCAACTCAAGGCTTTTGTTATACTGGTAAGAAAATGATAAATGCAGTCCTGTTTTGTTTTACAGGTCTTCTCCAGGATTCCGATAATCCATACAGCAGATTTGAGAATGAATAAAGCTGAGCACCTTCTACTAAAGCTGTAACTCCAGAATACAGGGAGATAGTTTTTCGTTTGTCCTTGGGGCTCCTTTTTCCCAAACTTTTTTCTTCCTGGTTGTAAAACTAGGTGTGGATAAAGACTTTGTGAACTACATGCTTCTATCTTCTACCTAAATAGAATTAATATTTTTTAAATGGTTTTGGTTGGTGAAGTGTTTGCTGATTATTTTTATGGTTATACTGAAGTGTGAAATACTTTGTCCTCCTCTTAAAAAAATGTATTTTATTACTTGATGTAGATGGCTAATAGTTACAATCCTGTGTTTGCATTCAGTTTGAACTGCTCCTTAACAGTTGTTACCATGTTCCTAAATATTTTTCCCTACTTTTTCATTTTTATAAAACTGAAAGGCAACATGGATGTGCAGCTTAACAGAGCAGAAATAGCCATTATGGGCTGTCATAATGGGAGAATTGAGTGGAGTTTTTCCTCCCTTCTGGAGAAAGATCTTTAAGAGTGTAATGTCTAAGGGTCGAGAGGGGAGCATATTTATCTCTGTCGTGGAAATGTTAATATGTACTTTGGATATATCACTGATGTGAAAAAAAGTTACTTCAGTTAGCAAAAGCTGAAGAAGGTCAGTCTTGAAATAAGCACAGCTATGTGTGCTGAAATGTAAGGAGAAACACCCACCTGTGAATGCTTTCTTCTGTAAGCTTAATGTATAATTAAAAAAAAAAATTGCCAAGATTCTGCGACTGCCCCTTGTCAGCAGCTCAGCATGACCCAGCTGCTTGCTCCTTCCCTCCTGTCAGTGGGATGAGGGAGAGACTGGGAACAGCAAAAGCGAGAGAACTCTTGGGCTGAGGTAAAGACACTAAGTGAAGCAATGGAGGGCAAGGGGCTGAAGTCACACAAAGGCAATCTCTGCCTCCCAGAAGCAGATCTTTTGCCCACCATCCCCTCAGTTTTTGTCACTGAGCATCATGATGTGTGGCCTGGAGTATCCCTTGGATCAGTTCAGCCAGCTGTCTGAGCTGTGTCCCCCTCCAGCTTCTTGCCTGCCCCAGACTACTCGGTGGAGTGTACAGAGTGGGAAAATATGAAACCTTGATGCTGTGAAGTGATGCTCAGCAAAGCCAAAGCACTGGTGTGTTACCGGCACTTTTCTAGCCACAGATCCAAAGCGAAGCACCATGTAGGCTGCTTCTGATGAAAGTTACCTCCAGCCCTGCCAAACCCAGTACAGTAAGAAAGAAGTATTTTTTTATCCTTTTTGATATTTCTATACTGTGATTTATTTCTACTTTTCATAGAGGTGGTTCACTGAGCATTTTGACTAGCTTACCAATATGATACACCAAGCAAAGACCTTCTTTCCCCCTCCAGTTGAATGTAACTTTAATCTCCTTTTCTGTATATTATCCATTAAATAAATGTATAGTATTGAAGATCTCTGTGTTATTTTTACCAGTGTTCCTAATAAACACTTATAACAACTTTGCATTTGGCTCTGTTGTTCCACACAATTTTAAATTAACTTGGTTTAAAAGAAGTGATCAACTATGAGCCTGGAAGAAAAGAAAGGATATATTTTTGCCTTTGCTGGTGTTTTCTGACAGGAGAATAGAACATTAACAGTGCATAGGCATGATGGGAGTTAAAACTTGACAGTGAATTGCTGTTCCTTCCAGTGCCAAAGGACCTGCCTGTACTTGGCTCTAGTCAGTATCACTAATTTTGGTACAGTGATCACTTCCATTCTTTTACTGGTTGGTTTTTTTTCCTCTCTGTATACAGTTTCTCAGGAATTTATATAAAAATGTTTCCCAGCTCCTTAATCTGTCTTGTAATTAGTGCTAATAGAATAATGGTCCAGTTTTCTTTTTTCTTCTATTTAGCACTTTATTTGTAGGCACTGTGTTAATTTCGTATGTTTTAATTCATCTGTCAGCCTTTGTCAAGTCTGAAGGATTATTCAAATGTCTGTCTTTGAAGAATGATGGTCTGTGATAAGAGTGAGTTGATAGTGTGGAAATAAAACATGCTGATGGTTCTCCCTGGAGATAAGTTTTGCAAAAATGATGAAGCTCTGCCTGCTGTCTCATGACCCAAGTAGCGATGTTCCTGACTTAATAGAAAAGTGTTTTTCTTCAGCACCTGCTTCTGTGTATGAAGGGCTGTCACACTACTAATGAATGGAGGAGGAGAGACAAGCCTGTTCTTACAGTTTCAAAGATGGCAAAGTACTTGGAGGACTAACACCCCTTGGAGAATAAGGGATGGGCACTGCATTGCTGGAGAAGGTTTGTTACTCTCGAAGAGAAGGTAGAGTGAAACCTATGCAGTCTCAAATACTGTGTGAGCTTGGCATTGCTAATCCACAGCTGTGGGCATCAAAAGGTAATAACTGTGGTCAGATTTATCTTAACCAGACTTACAGACTAAGCCCTCATGTCACAGTGTTGGCTGCAATTTGTGCAGAGTCAAGCTGGACATGTAATACTGTGTAATTTTGTTTAAACAGGTAAGGACAAGACTGCTGATTTAATGAGACTATTGTGGACAGCTGCCTCACAGCTTAATAGAAAATGCAAAAATCCCCAAACAATCCTACGACTTCCCAGATTATTTAACCTTTTTTTGCTGTGTTCATTGAAGCAATTAATTGGATGGAAAATATCCTTATTTCAATATATTAATTGCAGCTGTGTCTGCTTTCCTGTATGTCAGTTTCTTACTGGCTTTGGCTTATCAGTGGAAGGGTTGCTAGCCTTTCTATTTCAATGTAGCCACAAGTAATTGGGAAAACAGCTGCAGGAAGAGGTAATGTTGTATCTTTGGTTCTCAGGTGTGTGTGAACAAAGACATTTATCCCTTTCTGTATGAGGAGCTTCCCCTCCTCCATGCTTTCTCAACAAAAGAGATAGAAGGGATGCAACACACAAAGTGAAAATAAGGAAATAGTATAACCTAAGCCTGAGAGCAATAGTGTCTGTCCAGTCATGTTTTTCTCAGACTTCTCTTCATTCACACTCTGTTTTCCTCTGACTTTACACTTGTTATTATATTGGTGGATTTTTCTTGTTGATTGTAGTAGTGAATGTATTGCTACATGACAAGAGCAATCTCAGAAACATGAAAGTTAAAATGTATGTTTGTCTTTCCAAAGAACTTTCAATACTGAAAACTCAACTGGGTCTTCTTTAAGTGTAATGTTGTTGGCTGTAATTTAGGAATGTAAAGAGAAGTTTAGCGGAGTGAACCATGCTTCTCTGAATGGAGGAACATCATATCTGCTACTTCTGAAATCTTGGATTTGATGAGTCCCTTATCAGTCTTACTTAATTGTTATTTGATGATTAAGTAGGCATGTGGCCTGTTTTTCAAAATTATTTCCATTTTATATTTGGTTTTGTTTTCCTTTAAAATATCTTAATTTCAGACTCCCTTACATAGTTTTCATCATGTGTCCTTTCAAAAAATTATTTACTACACCAAGCAGCTGCCTGAGGAGTGGCTCCAAACTGCATGGCAGGTCTTGCAACCCTCTGGTACCCCCAAGTTCCTGCTGGACATGGAGTTCTCTAGATCTGCATTTGGTCCAGAAAGAAGTGGGAGACAATCAGCTAACTTGCTCTCTTTCCCCTTCTTCTGAGTGACAGGGGCTAATGGGAACAGAGTACAGAGGAAAAAAGACACTTTGAGAGGAAATGATGGGCTTTTCAAGGCTTACACATGCTCTCTTTCCTAGAAGAGCAAGGCTGAGCTCACTGTTGATTTGACTGATTGACTCATCCTGTTGGGCTTCTGCTTGCCGCTTGGAGAACAGAGCAGAGGCAATGCTTGTTCAAGTAGGTAGCATTTTGTGATTACCTGTCGTAAACTCCAGAATATTCCTAAGCCCGGGTTTCTGCCTGGTGATGCTTCACAGAATCCTCTAAGACCATTCCCCTAAAACTTAAGGGGTCATGATTCAGATACTTTCAACCAAACTACAAACCCTGTAGATCCTTCATCTACTCTAATGGCTTCATATGTTTTACCTCAATTGCTGTCTGAGCAAGTGCATTTAGTCTTTGCTGGGGCATCATGAAGGCTTTGAACTTGAGGGGATCAGATGTTTAAATGTTTAGAAGTGTGTCTTAGCTCTCAAGCCCAGAGCTCTATTTTGTCAAGTCCGTGTCATCTTCGTGTCTGGGTTGTCTTGTCATGCATCTGGTGAATTCTGAGCTCAAGTGCATTTGTCCTCAACACACTTAAGTTATTAAAAGCTAACATCAAAAAAAAAACCCAACCCCATCTCTGCTTTCTCTTCTGCTGCTGAGTTATTACAAGGGATGTTAAATGTCAGATGAGAACAAAATTCTTTGTTCTGCTCTGACTCTTTGTTGCTGCTTTAAGCCACAGAGAAGTGGTGAAGCCTGGGCGATGTGGAAGCAGTGAATGAACCAAACCTGAATGGGTTTTCCCTGAATGGGAACAGCTGTGAAGGCAAACACAAGGGAATAGATCATGGGTAAACAATAGAGCAGTGGTCAAAAAAAGTTGTCATCTTTTGCCCATCTTTGAGATTTGCTTTTGTGTCTTGATATGACCTGCTATCTTAAATAGAAATCCGGTTACGTGGGTACATTCTATTGCTCTAGCAGAGATTCCCAGGTTAATTGACTTGCTGTACTGATAACCAGGCTTACTCTTCATAGGAAGACTGGCTGAAAAATCACAAACTTTCCTGACTTATCCTGGAGTTTACAAAGAAACTATGTAGTGGTGCCTTAACATGAGCTTCCACGACGCAGGAGGGCATAAGGTGAGCCTGGACCTACGGAAAGCTGCCAGTGGATTTCAGCAGCTTAACAAGCTTCAGTCTTCTGACTGACTGTCTCGACCATCAGCATGTATTATTAATCAAATGGAGTGACTTTTCTCTCGCTGATACAGCAATTGCTTCTAAACAAGAAAAAGTAATAGAGGGCAGAGTTTCTGAGCTGTCACTTTGAGTCAAGTGCTTGTGCAGCAGACAAATGGGTAATAGACTAAGGAAAGTCACTTTGAGAGCCATGTAAGCTTGAATCTGTTTGTGTATTAACATCTTGAAGTAAGATGCAGGATGAAGATAAAATTATTTGCAGTTGGTCCAGAGACATGTGTGTTGGTTTTTTTTTAACCTTGACCTTCAGTCTGCTCTGTGCAAGAAGCTGTCACGTAGCAGCACAGCAAAAAGGATTAGGAAATGTTTCATTTACCTCAGGTTGAGGTGGATTTTCATAGTACTGTTTCTGTCACAGTTCCTGAGCTCACTCCATCTCTGACCTGCATCTCAAGGGCAGCCATTCTTATTACCCCCTACTTGTCACCTGGCTTGAAATCAAATCGGGCACTTGCTGTTCTCAGACCAGCCCATGTTACTTATTTCCCAGGAATCGCGCACACACACTCTTGCCCTCAAGGAGAGTCCTTCAAGCTCCCATTACTTCTTTTTGTTGCTGCTTTTTCTTTTGTATGTACTTGGTACTTCTAGCCAGATGACCTCTTAAGTGCTCAGCTCTGGCAAAACAGGGTTCACAAGTTTTGAAGGTGACAACTTTGCCTATTGTACTGCAGAAATACCTTTTTTTTTTAATGCTTCAGTTCCCTTACATCCTTGAAGTTCCACTAACCTTGATCTTTAGGGAGTGAATTCTGATTAGTTAAGTACTGGTCAACAGAGGTTGGCATGGAAAAGAGTCGGTGTGGCATCAGCAAAGGGAAATCCTGCCTTCCTGACCTCCTGGCCTCTAGGTTGCCGCTGGTGAGCACAGATACAGTCCATCTAGTGAGTGACACAGATGGATCTTCAAAAACTCTTTCATGATATTACACACCAGAGGTTACTGAAGAACCGTATTTGTCTGAAAGCTTGTTAAAGGGTAGAGAGCAAACTGTTTTTCAGGGTGGAAAAGGTGGTATGTTCCACAGATCGGTGCTAGGACTCAGCACTGTGGTAACCTAGAGAAGGGGATGTGCAATGAGATCTCAAAGTCTGCTGAGGGTAGTGCGGTACCGGTTGGGACAAACTCTGGCAAACAACCCGGGTGGGTGGCTGGCCAGGCGGATGAGCCTCGGTGGAAACAAGAGTGGTGCAGTTGAGGGAGAAATCCCATGCCTGTGTGATGCTGAACTTGGAACGGGCCAGAGGGCTCAACAGAACACTGTTAGGAGGGGAGTGAAGGGGTGGCAGGTTGTTGCTACGTGAAACTTCTTTGAGGAGAGCCTAAAGGGCTAGGGCTCTCTAGACTTGAGAGAGATGTATGAGGCTTACAGGAACTGAGGTGATGGATAAAGTGAGCACAGAACTGTAATCCCACGTTACCAGAACTAGGACACACTCAATGAAGCTAGATCAGTTTAAAACAGAGAAAGTCCTTCTGGAGCTAGCTGCCCTCAGGCTGTGGAGACAGACAGTATGGGAAGGTGCAAAAATGAATTATGTAAACTACTGGCCAGGCAGTCATCTAGTAAAAAGAGCTACTAGAAGAACTTTGTGGAGTCTCTCTCATTATTAGTGAAATTGTGGCTCAGCGACAGTACAAGAGCAACAGGGCGCAGTTTGTGTTTTCTCCCTAAAAAGCAATTGCTTTTGCTGCTGACTTCTAACTAACTGTCTCTGCAAGCACTGAGTAGTGCATTTTAAAAAGCATGTTTTGTGACAGAGGTGACACTGTTGCAACAGACTGGTGAAGCGCTTTGATGCTTCATTTGCACAGCACATGGCCAGAGCCAGCAGGACAAAGGCTGTCCTCTGCCTCAGCTCACTTTTGAGGTGCAGGTTGTGGATACAGCAATGCTTTTCTCACTGCAGGTGGTGAAGAGATGTCTGCACACAGCTGCAATGCCAGGCACAGGGTGGGCTCCTGCTGGAGCTTGTGGTCTGGAAAAGTGTTTCCATCCTCCAGTACTCACCAGCAGAGATCAGGTACTATCGGTTAGGAGAGACGACTTATTTCTGGGTGCTGGACTTCATAGTCTCAGTTACATTGCTAAGCTTTCCCTCAAGGGTGGTTGGCTGGCTGATGGAGTTTTTGCAAAGATCCCAATGTCAGCACGGCACTGTCAGCCTCCTGAATGTCCTCAGGCCAGGGGAATAATGGCCATAGGGACCTTTGATCTGAGCCAGGAGAAAATATCATGTATTTTGAGGGCTGCTTCCCATTCCTCCTGTCTAAAGCCATTTGTGTGCAAGTTACAGATGATTCCTTCCGCTGTGCACACAAATCAGAGCCAATCTTAGCCTATGTGTGTCAGAATAACACTGACTGATGAGAAACTCCCAAGAGAGCAGAAGTTGTTGCTGAAGATCAGGGAGCACTCTGCAAACCATAGACAGCTACATCCGTAACTGCTGCTTTTTTCCTGCATCAACTTTCCCCTTCCCTGTTTGTTGCATACTGCATTACTTGTTTACTTAAGGGACTTCCAGTTCTGGGCCTTTCACTACAAGAAGGACATTGAGGTGCTGGAGTGTGTTCAGAGGAGAGGAACCAGGCTGAGGAAGGGGTTGGAGAGCAATTCTTATGAGGAGTGGCTGAGGGAGCTGGGGATGTTTAGTCTTGAGAAGAGGATGCTGAGGGGAGACCACCTCGCTGCCTACAGTCACCTGAAAGGAGGTTGTAGAGAGGTGAGTAATGGTCTCTTCAGACAAGTAATGGGAGATAGGACAAGGGGAAATGGCACAAAGCTGTGCCAGGGCAGGTTCAAATTAGATATTAGGAAAAAATTCACAGGCTGCCCAGGGAGGGGGTTGAGTCACCATCGCTGGATGTGTTTAAAAGACGGGCAGATGAGGTACGGTTGGACTTGATGATCTTAAAGGTCTTTTCTGACGTTGTGATTCTGTGACTGGAAGTCCCTTCTGCTGCTGCAAGGGCCTTTTGTCTCCCATTTATCCTCAAAGTTTGCTTCTGATCTTAGGAAATCTCCCCTGTCATGATGTACTGTGATTTCTTCACAGCTTTTACTTTCTAAGACATAAGTAATCCTTTAAGTTGTGCTGAACTTGAATTTTCTGACATGTATGTTCAAGAATTTAGTATCTGTTTGTACATGTGTCACTAATTTCCACAAGCTGTGGCCTTCCATCTCTTCTGCTTTTCCATGGTATTTCACAGCTGAATATCTGGGAGATGAGGCACGTCTTTCAAGACTAAGCCATGTTTCCATGGTTGCATACGTATTTCTGTACTCTTGTTGCATGTAACATGGCGTGCAGCTTGCCCCATGATATGCTGCTTACTTTTTCTTCCTCCTCTACATTGTTTTATGGGCCTGAGGTTCACAGTCATCTGTCGGGGCTGTGTAAATCATATGAGCTTGCTTGATTTCATCAACTGATTTTATAGGTAGCTGGCAATAAGAGGCAGAAAGGTCTTTAGAAATCCAGCTCAGACCTACCTGGAAGAAAGAATGACCAGGTTTGCTGTCCCATAAACTCTGTCCCCAGGCAGAGGCATTGCTTTTAAATTACCGGGGGTCAGCGCTGGTCCTACATGCACGGCTGGTTTGACGTTTGAGGACCTGTTCTTGCGGAGGGTTAAAACACAGTGTGTGACCAGAAGAGCTGGCAGTGAGGTCATCTGCAGAGGCCATGCTGGAAACCACTGAGCTTGTAGGAACTGAGCTGCCAGAGACCAGAGCCAGAAGAGCTGATGTGTGTGAGGAGCTCTCCCAGCATGGTGCACAGAAGTCAAGCAGGCACTGTCACCAAAATAAGTATCTCACTGTCTTCAGAGATTTTTGGTTTCACTTTGTACTCTTTAACCATTCAGAGCATTGGAGGCACTTTCAGAAATCCTCTATCAGGACTGATTTCCTGCTTACCGATGTGCCATTTCCATGCATGTGGCAACGGGACCTTTCTACCTGGATAACACAATATAAACACATGGAGAAAGATTTTATTTCTTTTTAATAAAAAGACTAAGCATCTATCCTGGGGTGCAAAAGTCATAACTAGCTGTGTGCTCTGATTAGCTCCTGCTTCTGCTGAAACACACAGTTCACTTCAGTGCTTGGGTCTGTCCTTGAGATTGAGTTGATCCACAGGAGATTAAAAACACACAGTAGGTTGATATGGGGAATTTGAGCCTGGGATCAGCTGGACTGTAACTTCTAAGAGGAGAAAAACATTGATGAGTACTGAAATTACACTGAGGTAGTCAGGATCCAACTTCATTTCCAATTTCCCTGTTACCAGAATTGGTTGGTAACTCTCATTCCCTCCTGTGAGGAAAATCATGTTTAAGAAAAAGGTCATGTTTGTAAAAACAAATGGATTAACATAGGAATATCTGCATAAGGCAAAACCCCTCACTCATCATCGCTTCTGTCTTTAGTGAATGTCCCTGTTCTACGAATATCAGAAGCACCAGCTTCATCAGGCTGTAATGTGCTTGGTGTTGTCAAAATACACTAATACACTGTCTCCTACAGCTTATCATACGCACACATGTCGTTTTAGGAGGGTGATTAACACTCAGACATGGGGCTGTGAAACTGAAAAAGGAGCGTGTTCAAGGCTGTCCTGGTGCTGAGCTGGTCCCCTCATCAGATGTAGAATCTGATACTAAGCCAAGGCTTCCCAGGCTGGTGGCATTCAAAAACTGGCAATAAAAAGGCCAGCTGCAGAAAATCCTCTAGCGCAAGGGATTTTTCCCTCTCAAAACTGAAATAAGGGTAAGGGATGGTATAAACCCCTGTTTCTAGAGGAATTCAGAGAAACCCTTTTTGGGTGGGTTTTTTTTTGACCTGATGCACTTGATTTGGTACCTCTGCTGTGGGCTGTGGTGCACTGCACAGCTGTGCCTAATTCTGAGCTCTGGATTTCATCACTCTGTGTGCAGGGGTAAAAATGTTGCTGTCCTTTTAGCTCGTTTCTTTTTACATAATTTGCAATAGTTCCAGTTACCCTGTATTTCTGTAAGTGGCATGAAACCCCTAATCACCCAATTAGAATGTGTAATGATATTGTAAAAATCCCTATTAAACTAAGCAAAGGAATACTTAAAAAAAAGCTTTTAATAGCAGTCACTAGATATGATAGTAGAAGAGGGAGGATAGATACATTAGATTTATTACATGCAGATAGCATGGTATGTTCCAAATTGAACTTCAAAGGACTATGCCCAGTTCGTTAATATAATTACTTATGTGAAAAATTATCAGAATGAGTAAATTAATGTTATCTATGCAGTATGTTATCAGTCTAGTTCTCAGTCTTGAATTAAAAAGAACACAAAGAATTACAAGAATTTAGGCTCTCACTTATTTTCCCATTCACATGGCATATAAAATACTTCTAGATCCTTTGCTAAAGTGTATCAGATAAAGACAGAAATTTCTTTGCTTTCGTTTGGCAGAATACACAAACTCAGTACTGATTTCAGACATGCAAGTGGTGACAGGACAGGGAGTGATGGTTTTAACCTGAAGGAGGGTAGCTTTACAGAGGTATTAGGAAGAAACTCTTCCCTTGAGGGTAGTGAGGCCCTGGCACAGGTTGCCCAGAGAAGCTGTAGCTGCCACCTCCCTGGTAGTGTTGAAGGCCAGGCTGGATGGGGCTTAGGGCAGCCTGGGCTAGTGGAGGGTATCCTTGCCCATGGCAGGGTGTTAGGACTGTATGATCTTTGAGGCCCCTTCCAAACCAAACTGTTCATGGTTTTAGATTGTTGGGTCTGACAAGCACTAGATTCCTCTCCCTCACAGAATAAACCAAGAGTTTAGAAACTATTTTGCAGAGGGAAGGTAAATAAATGCAGCTGACTCCTGTTGCTTGTGTGCACTTCAAGGTAAGTTTTACCATGTATTAACCTTGAGACAGTGTTCTCCTTTTGCCTCTTTCTCTATCACTTTGCCTTAAACCGTTCCAGGTTTATTAGCACACCGATTAGTAACAAGCATGCCCTGGCTGGACCTTCCTCCCTCTTCCCTGTGTCAGCAGCAGAATAGGGGAAGGTGATGTGGTACGTGAGTGCAGAGCCTTCAACTGGGTGAAAATTAATTACTTGTGTGTGAGGGGTGTTAGCAGGTCCTGAGCTGTTTCACTGAGAAGACACAGTATCCTCAGCACCAGGTCATGGGGGCAAGGACCGGAGCATCCAGATGTGCAGGGTGGAGTTGCAGCTGCCTGCACGTGGCCAGGCTTCTCTACTGGAGGAGCTAGGTTAGTTGAAGAAAAGCACAATGTGAATTTAATTGAAATTCACAAGGAAAGATTTTCCTTTCAAAATGAAAGATTTTTTTTTTTTTGAACTTTAGAAAACATGAATATATAAACTCAGAAAATACGCATAAACGCATCAGTCAGAGAAGGTATTTAATGCCCCCAGGCTTGGCACCACCAATTCTGTTGATCAGACAGTCCTACGATGGACTTGGATCCTGAAAATTATGGAATTGTTTTACAGTGTTGGTTTTAATTGTTACATTGGTTATTGCTTTTCTTAAATAAATATCACAAGGGAACCGTCATTTGAAGGAGTATGTAGTTACATTAGGGTGTGAAGAAAAAAAAGAGCCATAAAGCTGTGTGTTTTATTACAAATTCCTTCCTGACATTCTTTTCAGTGCACCAAATAGATTAAAGATATCTTAATTTTTTTCCTTTCACCTTGTAGCTGCATCCCCTGATGAACTCCCGTTCTGAAATACAGATACGTGGCTTCAGCCAAGTTAACACAGACAAAAATATACTTAATGAAGGAGCACACTGCAGCATCAAGGAGCATAACTTGAAGTGGGACTTGCTGCCAAGAAAGTAAGTATTAGGTATCTTTTTATTTATTTTGAGCATGATAAAGCAAGTTTTCTCTTCAGGTTGTTCTTAGAAGACCTATGATACAAAGCTGCTCATTTACTTAATACGAAAGCTGCTCAGCTGGACAGAAGGCTAGATGCAGCCTGAGCTGTTTGTCATTACTCAGGCCAATGTTCTTGTTGACATCAAACACAGACCATGAATCATGACAGCTGAATTCTCTGTTTGAAAAGACAAATGATCTTTGGACAACACTGCACCATGAAGCCCTGCGAGGTCACTGGCTATCATGTTCCAAGGCCAACCTCTAATCCTCTGTGTAAAAGGTGTATGTGGGGGAAGTGACACTGTGGAATCATCCCATTTCTAGTAAACAATGAAAAAAAGGCACATTTAGACACTGCCACCCAAAACTGAACTTGGTTCAATGAGGGGAAAATGGCCATCCCTTTACAGTATCTGGACCTGCAGAATCCGATGAACCCCCTGAGAGCAGCAGGAGGTCTGTGTGGTTGCCGTGCCTTGGAGCACACTGGAGAAGGGTCTGGCTTGTAGCAATGGTTGAGCACTACAACACTGCTGGTTTGAGAGTCCAAAACGATCAACAATGCAGGGAGACAGCACCAGCAATATCTCTGTCATGCACTAAATAGACAGAAGTTATCCATGATGTTTATGTCACTGCTGGGGAGTTTTCCTCATGCCGATGGAGCTGACTGCAGCTGAGGATATCGGCCTGTTCCTGGAAGGGCCATGTCCTTCACCTCCTAATCTGTTTAATTCTGAAGAATGTCCAGACCATACTCCCTTCTCTGCTGCATGGCAGTCTTTTTTCTCTGCTCTTGCTCTAGTGCCAAGGAGCTTTTTGTGAGGACATGGGTTATGCTGATTTCCCAGCTTTCCATGTTTCTTCTTGTTCTCACTACCAGTTGAGAAATAGTGTGTTAAATTCTCATACAATATAGGGTTCTTCTATTGCAAAGTAGCTATCTATGAACCGGAGGAACTAGGTGAAAAGGTGGGTCTAAGGCAATAGAGATTTTGTTTCATTTAATTGGGGTGGAGGAATGAGGTCTTAGTGTCACCTCCTTTGGGATGCTTGGAGCACGACAGGCAATTATGAGAGCCTTGTTTTGTGAACTCTGGAATCTGGAATTATCAGGGGCTTTCCTTAGGACTGTATAACCCACAAACTTTTCTTCTGAAAGACATTTTTCTTGGCAGGGACCCTGTCAAGCGACGCTTTCGCCAGAAAAAATTACCTTGCAGGGAATTTATCTTGTGAATCACACCTCAGGGACCTTTTTCCCTGGGAATATGGACTTATTTATATTGTGTATCACTTTTTATAAGTCTTAGAAACACATCCATTCTAGATGATTGTAACTGCAAGAATAATTTCAGAAATACTGTAAATACTGTAGCAAGTAATGTGGGATTACTCACTTTCTAAACTCTCGCTGTATTAAACTGAACCACACTCAAAGTCCAGTCCATTTATCACATTTTATAGGTGTCTTCTTATAAAGGAGAAACATAAAATAGAAATTCTGAAAAATTCTGTACAAGTAAGTGAAGTCCTGCTAGAGTACCTTGTGACTGCTGAACGTTTCTTATATAAACTCAGAAATAAAAATGGGAAATAGTCCTGAATCATCTACTTATTTTCATCAAGTAGATAAAGAGTTTAGGTACTTAATTTGGAGCTTGAGGTTATCTGACATGAACTTATATGAGACTTGAAATCTGTAGGGTTTTTTAATCCAGTCTTTAAATTCTCAGTAAGATAAATAATCAGACATTATAAACTTTGAACAAAGCAGTATTGCCTGTGTTTTGAAATCAATTCATTACTGATGCAAACAGACATTCTTGTAATAATCCATGCTTAGATACAGACCAACAATAATTAATATGATAGGTCAGCAAGGTACTAGGACCTCTTAATATCCTTAAATTCTGAAGTCTCCATGGAATTCTGTCTAGCAGCTTCGCAGGGATGACTTGTAGGTCTTCCTCTCCATGCCAAACTGACTTCCTGCTGCTGCTACCTCCACCTGCCTCTCTCCTAACTCCTCTTGGGTGTACAGCTGAATGGTCGCAGTCTACTGTCTTCCTCTTCACGTCCTCTTCTCGCCCAGTCCTGTCAGACTTGCCTCCTTGCCTCCAGCTCTGGTACCTCAAAAATGTGTTTTGAACAGGCTGCTCAGCCCTTTGAGAGCACTCCCTCCACCCAGCATGTCTCCACACTATTCATTCATGGTCCTATCCTTTCATCACCTATGGAGACCTGTACGTTTTAAGAAGTTTTCCCAAGAGGCAGTGGGATCCCAGTGGGACCTTTGCTGCTCAGTACCAGTGAACTGATGGACAGCACATGCTATCCACTGCTTGAGCAATGGATAGCACAGGCTACAAGGACCAAAAGAAACTAAGATGACATTAAAACTAATACAGATGCTCTCTGCTGTGGCTTGTTTCTTGCTAGTTTGTATGAAAGACACTTCATTAAAATAACTTGTGTCGTCATCTGACTTACAGGTCAGCCACCTCAAGTTTTCACAGCACTGTCCTGACAAGACTGTCACAAGTGCCATAATTAGTTGGTATGCCTGGAGCCCATCTCAAATTTAATACAGTAACCTGGGCTTTTCTTCTCCTAATTTTGCAGGAGGTCTCACCTTTTAGCATTCTCTCCATGCATTATTTTAAAAAAATGCTGAGGCAATTGTCACATCTTACTGTCACAAAGGTCCAATGTCTTTAAATGTGGCAGCTCCTTCTTGTCCAGTGTGGCTTTTCCTCTTCTTCCTTGCAGCTAAAACTCTCTTCAACTCACAGGTTTGCTGCCACGAGCTCTGAGCTTCACTTTTGACAAAGGTTCTTTATTCTGCTTCCAAAACCTGTTTTATAGGTCATCTTTCCAGCTTATCACCCTGAGTATTTCTTTCCCACTCTGTTTCTTTCTGCTGCCTCCCTGTCTTCTGCCGCATTAAACACCCCCGTCTTTTCTTTCCTTTTAAAACTCCTAATTACATAAATTCATGCACTTCTTAAGTTCTGCTGTGGCACCAATCCCTGCCTCTAATTAGTGTCACAAACCCCTCTTCAGTTGAATTTTCCTTATAATGTCTTTATACTTCCTCCCTAACTGCTGGAAGCAGGCCTTTAAACAAGCACAAAGCTTCTCTTTCATCTCCCTCAAAACCCCATCTTTCCTGGGAAATGTACTCGGGGGCAGCCAATTTGCCATGCCTTGTGCATCTGACTCATTTTGTAGATGATGGGTACTACTGCTCTCCAACTATCACATCTACTGTGACAGTCCTCTGTTGCAACTTTTTACGGCAACACTTGTGTGACAGAGACCGTATCTTGCATTACCTGCGTGGATATCACCTCTATAGGGTCCCTTATTGCGATGTAAGGCCCCTAAACAGCAACCAGAGTCTATATGGCTGCTGCATAGTGAGAAAGACCTGAATTGAGTGATCCGGAGCCCTGAGTTGAGCTGAGTCTATGACGACCAAAGGTGTTGCAAGCTTAGCAGTGAAGGAGAGTACTCCGTTGTGATTTTGTGGTACTTGCTGTGCGGTGCCTCGTTACCACAGTGATGGGAACTAAATAAAACTGTAAGATACAGATTCCGAAATCTTCCCTCAGTGGAGAGTGGCATATGGGCTGAACTGTTTTTAACTGGCTTAGGTGCTGATTTTGGGATAGAGCTGAGTGGAAAGAACAAGCAAGATCTGAATATGTGCCTGAAGTCCACCTAGATTTTCAGAGGGCAGATCTCCATTTTGACAAAGCCACCGTTCACGTATGACCCTTGCAAATTCTTTGTATTATTTTTGAGGGAGAGTTTCTCTCTCTACAGGGATGTAACATTCCTATTGTGCTCTGTCCTACAGATTTGAGCAGTTCAAAATGGAAGAGACAGAGAGACGAAGAAATAGTGTCCACCCAATACACTGCTTCTCCAACATGCTTCTGTAATAATATCAGGTGTAAATGACAGTCATTACAAATGACTAAATTAGATAAGAAATGGGGAAAAATCCAAAAGCAAGCCAAGGAAAAGCTGGAGATGCCTCAGAAATAAAATAAAGTTAATATTTCAAGCTTGTTTTCGTGAGGTATCATCAGCATATGGGTTTATAATTTTACATGTAGCCCTTAAATATTCACACCCAGAATCATCAGGGCTTGTGTCCTTACGTCTTTCAAAATCATGGGTCACCTACAAGAAGATGCTTGCCCACAAGAAACTTCCCCTGTCTGTGTATGCCAAGTATCGTATTCTCCCATCCCAAGTCAGTTTGGCTTTCTATGCATGGAAGAGGCACAGACCTTAGAGTTGCACAACCAGTGCTCCAGTTCTAATGATAGAAAGGGTTTGTCCTGCAAAGAAAAGTCCCTTCATTCAATATTTATGATAAAATGACATGATTCAGACGTGCTTTTTGAGTGCATCTAAATGGATCAAACTCAGCTCTCCTGTTTCATTTTGCATCATTTTCATCATGCTAGTATTTGTTGAACATTTTGGTGACTTCAAAACATTGGGATCTGATATCACAATGGTTGAGGCCATTACATTTTAAATCCCATTTTCCCTTCTACTAGACTTATATCAAGATGGCAAAAGAAAATGAGCTCGTTAAAAGGTTTTTCCACTTATTTCACAGGAACAACGTTCAGCATCAATGCTATGTTGCTAGGTAGCCAGGTAATCTTAGACTGGAAAGCATCTCAGCTCATAAATTCCTGCAAATCTCACATATGTACACTTGCCCAGCAGGATCTCTGAGATTACACAATTTATGCAGCAGCATATATTGTAAAAGCTTTAGGTTTATAATCAATACTTACGTTACTGTGTTGGTCTGAAGTGTGTAGGTTTCTGATACATTGCCATTCATGATTTTTTTTCTCTCCACTCTGTAGCCTGCGTGATTTCCCTCCAGCAGCATGTACTAGGTCTGGCTGGGATGGAGTTAATTCGCTTCATGGCAGCTCATATGCTCTGCTTTAGATTTGTGATCAAAACAATGCTGATAAGATGCTAATGTTTTAGCTATTGCTGGGCAGTGTTTGTATGCATCAAGGCCACCTCAGTTTCTCACAAACCGCCCAACCAGTGAAGAGAATCACAGAATGCTTTGGGTTGGAAGGGACTTTAAAGATTATCTAGTTCCAACCCCCTGCCATGGGCAGGGACACCTTCTTCTAGACCACGTTGCCCAAAGTCTCACTCAACCTGGCTCTGAACACTGCCAGGGAGAGGGCAGCCTCTCTGGGCAACCTGTGCCAGGGTCTCACCAACCTCACAGGGAAGAATTTCTTCCCAATACCTAATATAAATCTGCCCTCCTTCAGGTTAAACTCATTACCCCTTGTCCTGTCACTATCCACCCTTGCAAGCAGGCCCTCCCCAGGTTTCCTGTAGGCCCTTTCAGGTGCTGGGAGGTTGCTCTAAATGTCTCCTTAGAGCCTTCTCCAGGCTGAACAAGCCCAACTCTCTCAGCCTGTTTTGACAGGAGAGCTGCTCCAGCATTCTGATCATCTTTGTGTGTCTTGCTCCAACAGGTCCATGTCCTTCTTGTACTGAGGACCCCAGAGCTGGATGTAGTACTCCAGGTCGGGGGTTGAAGGGCAGAATTATGTCCCTTGACCTGCTGCTGGTCACATAGACTGGGGATGCACAAGAGGTTGGGAGAGTACACAATGAGACCGATGACCCAAACTGTCCAAAGAGATATTCCATGCCGTGTAACGGCGTGATTAGCAATACAAGGGAGAAGACTAGAGATTAGGTAGGTTAGCCAATTTCAGCTCAGGAATACGCTGGGCATCACTCTACCTGAGGGAAGTGGCGGGTGATTACATTTACATCACTTTATTGTTTGTTTTCTTCTTCCATTTCTCATTTCCTTAAATTATCAATTATTCAGGTGGAGGGGGACATGAGAAAGCAGCTGTGCAGCACTCATCTGCCTACTGGGGTTAACCCACAGCTCTGTGTCATGACCAAACCAGAAAAAGCTCATACTTCCCTGGGAACAAAATTATACTCACGTATGGCACAAGAAAGCTGCTTAAAGGGGACAGGAACTAGAAGCACCAAAGTTAAAGATGCTGTGTTCCACCTGCAGCCCTTTCACCCCTGATGTGATGGTATAAAGAATGAAACCGAAAACACATGAGGCCACATGTTAGTACATGAAATAAAGTGACCACAAGAGGGTACTGGAGATGTAAAACCATGGGTGGTTAAGCTGGTCACCTCTGGCAGGCAGCCAGCCATAAGGCACCAGGAAAACCACACTCTTCCCATCATACCTTTGGAACCATGCTGGAGACAGCATCTGAGCCTGCTCGCCCTCCATTCATCAGCAGGGATGCATGGAATATCAACAGGGGAAGTTTCCACAGGTTAATAAAAACTGAGATTTAATAACAATCACCAGTAAGGCAATATGCAATACGTCATCTCTGAGACCTTTTTGGGGGAACAAGGTGTGATGTGGGTGTAGATTACAGAGGTGCTGTTCTCCTATTGCTGAAGTTTAATTTTTGCCACTAATGCATTTTGCTAGTAGAGCTTAAAGGTCACGTCCCTGAGGATATGGCACCATTTGTGTTAGCAGAGCCTGGCTTTCTCTTTGGATAACAGTCATCTTGGATTGAGCATTACTAGAGGACAAGTGAAAGTGAGATGGCAGGGGGAGGGAGAGGAGGGGAGGGTGTTACGTGGCTTTACATCCATCTTCATCACCGGAGGGTCATGAAAGGATTGCTGTGTTAACAAGCAACACGGCTCCTAGCACTTGGGTACCAGACTGCAGCAGAGAGAGATCTTTTCAAGGTGAGCAGACTGGCCTAACCAAGAACATCTCCAGCCAGGGAGATTTATGAAGATCTACTTTATACTGGCAGCAGAAGGTCTGGCAAGACTGCTCTCCCCAGAGGAGTTACGCTATTTCATCCCCGCAGAGAGCCTTGCTGCTCTCCTTGGGCAAGCCACTTGAGGTGAGGGTTTACTCTGCCCACATAACACTCCAAATCCACAGCACTATCTACCTCTTCCACAAACACACACTGCTTGTTTATCTGTTCCTAAGGTTTCTGAAATTCAAACACTTGGCCCGGGTACGTAACTAAAGTACACTGCCTTTCAAGAGCCCCTGAGGAGAAATGCTGGGGCTGGGGGGTGACAAACACTGAGATGCTGAGAGAGCTCAGACCATATAAAATCACCCTGTAAAATCACAGCAAATGCCCGGAGAGATGGAAAGCGCAGGGCTGGGCGTTACACCCTGAGCCACCATCTGCACCATGCCTCGCGGATTTAGGGGGTTTTTTGTCGTCTCATCTTACCCTGCAAGTAATGAATAGGGGCAACCGTGGCTGCTCCATCTGCAGCGAGGAGACTGCCGGCACACCCCGTGCTCCAGGCCCATGACCGCCTTGCTTATAGCCTCAAACAATATGTTATTTTACACAATAATGAACAAACTGCCAGCCCTGCTGTCTCCCCTTCTTCTGCAATAACAAACCCACCTCATACCTCAGCACAAAACGTTTAAATGATGAGGCTCGCCGGCTCGCACAATGCACGGAGGCAAGTGCTTCCTGTTGTCCAACTCACAAGTGATATCTTGGCAAATATTTTCCCTGCACTTGATAATCCTTATATTTGCAGAGTGATTCAGCATGACTCAGTGGCAGTGGCAGAGGTCAGGATTTATAGTGATTTCTTACCAAAGCCAAGGAAAGAGATGCTGGGGTTGTAAAGTAACTGCAGGCAGGTTTTTATTCAGGGCGTATCTTTGGGGAGCTGATGTGAGAAAGGATGCTGTAAATAAAGTGCCTGGCTTTTTTATAATCCAGATGCCCCATTAAATGCAAACATGCTTTTACTTGGTAGAGGCTTGTGGAAGAAGGCAGCGAGCAGCAGTATCATTTAGCATTTTTTTCATGTTAATTTTTTTATGCCACAAAGGGCAAGACTTAAACATAAAAACAGAGCTGAAAGCCTGCCCCTACAAGGAAGCAAAACGTCATCATTAGAAGAGTTGCTATCTCTGTGGTTTGCTAATTGCATGTTTCTGCTTTACTGGTTTCCTGAGATGGGCGATAGAAATACAGAGCAGAAAAATAAGAACCACCAGCTTATGAGCTTCATCAAAGCTACAAAAATGATTCCACATTCCTGAATTTGATGAATTTTCAACACTAGTGCCCTTGGAAACAGAAGAGGTTTGTGTGGGGGAGAGAACAAAGGAGGACTTTAACAGAAATAATTCTGTCAAGTAAAGACCACCGAGGAGAGAATAAAACAAATTGCAGTGTGCAGTTCAAGCTCATCCTTCCTCTGATGGAGAAAGTCTTCGGAAGACCTTTGTGGACCAAGGTTGTGCAATTTTCAGAAGACAAGGCCCAGGTTTTTCTCACTGGCACCACACTGATGTGTAATTTTGGCAAAATATTTTGCTGATTTAAAAGACCCTGACATATTCTTGTAGGTCACTCCCAAGCATCTGGAAAGCCAGATGCTTGTCAGAAATTCTTGGTTGCCTGGGTTTCTATCAAAGCAAGCAGAACTCACCGCAGTAGCCTGGCAGAGGCATGTCCTCCACAAGTGATAAAGTCATAGTTTGACTTGAAATAAGGGCGGGGGGCGGAATGTGAGTGTTGTTCCAAATTCACGGGGTTGATTCACTAGGTAAGGCAGCATCTATCGGTTAAGCACTGTTAATTGTGGGTTCCTCAGCAGCTCTCAGAAATGATATCCCTAATTGCTGAAAGCCAGCCTCAGACTGGATTATAGCGGTGTCAGTACAAGCCTCAGCCAGGCAGCCAGGCTGCCCCATGTGCACAGCACACACAGAAAGGGCAAAGGACTCAAATGCTAAACTCAGTTTCAGCTCCTGGACCAGAGTATTTTATGATGATGGCATTTTCTTCTCCACTCAGAGCAGGAACATTCATCAATAGCAACATCAGATTTAAACTAAGATGAAACTATCAATGATTATTATGGACTTAAATGTCATTTTTTGCAGTAACTGAATAAAATATCCGTAAACGCTTGTGTTCTCCCTCCCTTGCTCCTTCTAGCCTCCTTCCCTGTTTCATCCACATTTTTATTTCTCCTCTTTTCCCCTGCACTGCTCTCTGCAACATTTCAGTTTCTACCCTTTCTCAATTTCCTTCCATAGCATGATGTAGCCAATATTTTAGCTCACATTTCAAAGATGCTAGCAGGGTCAACAGGATTCACACTTCTGAAAGCCTTTTTATCAAACTGTCTGTAGATTCAGGGGTTGAGCCTAAGACATCTTACCACTGTTACTGTGCTGCTATATAGCAGGACTATTCCCCATTATCTTGTATGCCACAAGAGACAGATGCATAAGCACATACAGCAGATTACATCAGGTAATAGATAGATTTCCACCTTGAGGTGCTACGTACTTGCCACCTTTGCTGCACTGCCATAGACAGGTCTGATCCCAGAGCTTAGACCTGCAGATGGCTTGAACCCAACTCACCTAAGCACTTGTCTAGACAAATGTGCTTCTCAAATTGAGTTAACAACTCTTAGGTTAGACACCGTCTAATCCTGGTAAAATGTGTTATCTAGGCTCATTAAAACCCAAGTTCATTTTAACCAGATAACATGCACTAACATACAATTTAAACCACGCAAACCTGAGTTTTAAAATGTTTTGCCTAGCATGCATTGTTCTCGATGAAGAACCTAGTTTATATTTTAGACTGGACATGGCCATACATCTTGGTAGGTTACACTGATTTATTTTTCAGTGATGTTGGTTCAATTGAGCTAACAAGATCAGAAGCTCCCAACACTCATTGAGTTGGAGGCTAACGCACTTGAAGGCGTATTATCTGGCTGTGCATCGAGTCCTAAGTGGAGAGGAGCCCAAGTTTTAACTTGGAGGCCTGGGTGTGCACTGACGGCAAGGTCCCTTTTCCTACCACAGCCACCCGGGTAGCATCCCACCCAACACCCACCCAGGAAGAAACGAGGCCGGGAGGACACCGTAAAAGCCACACAAGGAGCACCAGCCATCGAAAGCCGCGGTACCAAAGGAGAGCAGAGGGCCCCCACGGCGTGCCCCACGGTGACGTCCACCGGCTGGGGTGATAAGGAAGCGCGTCCCCAGGAGACCGCGATGCCGTGGACGCGGTGCATTCGCTCCCCCCCTTCGCACGCGCCGTCCTACGCTTTCCCCGGCTCCCGGCGGGGACCGCCACATCGCTCTCTCCGCTCGGGACGCGGCCGGAGGGAGCCCGCGTCCCTCGGCCAGGCCCCAGCTCTCCCCGCCTTTCCCCCTCACGCC
>VZTU01018405.1:401495-424492 GCA_013400835.1 Zapornia atra | reverse complement strand
GGAGCGGGGGGTCTCTCCTCGGAAGCCGGGGGGAAGCGGGGGTGTCTCCCGGCGAGCGGGGGTGTGGGGGGGGTGGTGTTGCCCCCCCATGTGTGACATGATCGACTCGCAGTCCGCCGAGAAGATCAGCAGGATGAAAAAGTTGCGGAGAACTTTATCGGAAAGCTTAGGCCGAATAGGTGAGTCTCGCACCCGGACTCCGAGGGCTCTGCCCGGCGCCCTTGAGGTGGGGGCAGGGGGGTTAGTCCCGGCGGCGACGGGTCGCTGGTGGTTTCGTTCTGGGGCTGCCCCGTGCCCGCCGCCGCCGGGCAGGGGTGAGGGTGCCCGGCGGTGGCGAGCGGTGAGACGGTCGTTGGGTCTCGAGAGCGGCAGCGGGGCCGTGGGGTGAGCGCTGTGAGCCTGGAAACACCCGCGCCGTTGCCGTCCCCGAAAAACGTGGGGGTTTTTTTCGGGAAGAAAGCTCAGGAAAACAACAGTTCTTTCCCGGCAGTGCTACATGGGTCTGTAACGGAGCTAGCCCAAAACAGGGCAGAAAAAGCAAACTATAAATCAGAGTTGGCTAGCGTGCCACCATTGCCAAAGAGAAACCTTGGCAAAAAGCAAATGGGCATTGGCGCTTCGCTGCGGGTCTGGTGATGGATTTTTTGTTCAGGCTGCACGTTGGTGTGAGTTGAGGTATGAGATGCTGAAGCAAATAACGGCTGCCCAGTGATTTGGGAGGCCAGACAAAAGAAGTCTGCCTGTCATCAGCTGCAAAGTCTTGTCGTTCTTTCACTGACATAAAGCATCCTGAGGTTGTTATCTGAATGCTGCTGCCGAGCGTGGTATCTCCTGGTATCACCACATCGCTTTTGGTTTTGGCATCCGTTTATTGTGCAGTTGTATTTGTTACTGAGAACAATGCCTAAAGAGTTCTGGTCTGCTTGCACTGGTGTTTCTCTAGTTCTTTGGCACGGTACTTTGCTTAATTCGCTGTTTAGAGTGCTAATTCCCACTGACAGCATCAACACGCAGCTGAGGAGGGATAAAAGGTAGCTCAAAGGAGGTGTGAGGTATCCCTGAGCTGGTTGGGCAGAGTAGCAGGAGGTAGTGCTGGAAGGCTGAGCAATGGCAGGAATGGGTGGCTGTAGCAGCCCCCATCCTTGCAGACTTTCTGTAGCATGTACTTGATAAGGGCTCTTCCACAGCCCTCACCCATCTATTGTCCCATCGGGGCATTTTTCCTTACCATTTCGGTCTGGCTGGTGGACATGGGTCAACTTTCAGAACTGCTTTGTCTCAGCAAGGGGATGTGAAGTGCCTGTGCTGTAGCCAAGAGCTGTTGCATTTGGTTCTCCTTCCAAAACCTTACCAACAAGGTACATTAAAGTACCTGGGCATTATAATTTTTTGACTTTAGGTAACTTCTATTAGTTACCTAATAAAGATGCAAGATGGGAAAAAACAAGAAAAGCTCATTCATATCTGTAAACCAGAGAAAGAACTTAAAGGGTAAATGCCAAGTTTCAATTCTGAAGTGAATGTCAAGTCGTACTTATAAATCTCTCAGCCCTCTTCTGAAAATAGCTTTCACTTATCACCAGTCTTAAACTTCCAAAATGTATTTAACTTTATTTTTTTATTAGGAAAAACCCAAACAGGTGTTTGTTCTGTGCATGTAGACAGACACAGAGAGACACACAGACCTGTGGAAAGGTTTTACTAATGGTGGAAGTCATTAACAAAGAAAGTATTTTGAATGAAGATGCTGCTTTGTTATAACAGTCCTGTCAGTGCATTTTAGGGACCAAGGCTCATCTGGCTGGTAATTTCTGCATGTTCTAGGTAGCTCTGTTGGATGATCATTACTTTTTGTCATTTTTCACAAACCAAATAACCTTTTATTTTCCTTGGGAACTTTGGTCTGATTTTAGGTACATGGATTGTTATGTCTTCCAGCTCTTCCTGGTCTTTGTGTGTGTGTGCAGCAGTGTAGGAGTGCGGTCCATGCCTGGTTGGTTTGTTGGTTGGTTTGTTTGTGCTGGCTGATTTGTTATTAAAACTCAGATGTTCCCAGCAGGACTGTTCGATCATCAGATGCTCTAATATTTTCGACTGTCAGTCTGCTAATTGCACTTTGAGCAAAAAACCCTGATTTATCAGTACGAGGTTTGAACACAGTCCACTCCCTGATACCTAGAACCACAGATAAGCCCAAGCAGAGTAAGCCTGTGTATAAAAAACCCTCTGAGCTGGCATACCAGGAAATCCTCAGTTAAAACATGTGCTGTACTTAACTCTTATATTGAAATGCATGAGAGAAGACCAAAACCTCATCCAAAAAAAGACTTTCTGAGTATTTGTCACTCTGGTTTTACAACTCTTTTTGGAAGAGCTGGTTCCTTGGTGAGATTAGCAAATTACTAATTTAATATGTATCTAATCTGAAATTTTGTCGGTCATCTCTTCAGCTGTGATTTATTACAAATAACAATGATGATCTTTTAGGTTTTCCTATTCTGCTGCAATTTATCTGATTTCATAGGTTTAAGTACACAGTGTAGCATCACGAGCATAACCATATAAATGATACAAGAGTTAACGTGCTGTTTGAGTCAGATAATTACAGAGTCAAACTTTGACATGGGGCAGTGGGGAGCACCTGATGGCTGTTCCTGGAATGGTAAGGCCCTGCTGGGCTTCTCAGCACGGCTGTCGCTGTTCCAGCTGCTAAACACAGTTCTTCCAATACTACAAGACCCCTCCGTTTTAATACCGGAGTTTTTATTAGCCTGTGGGGTAAGAGTGATGGAGATATATCCTAATGTAGCAGGAATAGTGCAGCCAGAAGGACTGGGGAAGTGATTGTCCCCCTGTACTCAGCACTGGTGAGGCATCACATTGAGTGATGTGTTCAGTTTTGGGCCCTTCAGCACAAGAAGAACATCGAGGGGCTGGAGTGGATCCAGAGAAGGGCTGCAAAGCTAGTAAAGGGTTTGGAGCAGCTGAGGGAACTGGGGTTCTTTAACCTGGAGGAGGCTGAGGGGAAACCTTATCACTCTCTACAACTCCCTGAAAGGAGGTGGTAGTGAGCTGGGGGTTGGTCTCTTCTCCCAAGAAACTAGCAATAGAATGAGAGGAAATGGTCTCAAGTTGCATCAGGGGAGATTCAGCTTGGGTATCAGGAGAAATTTCTTCACCGAAAGAGTGGTCAGGCATTGGAACAGGTTTTCTAGAGAGGCAGTGGAGTCACCATCCCTGGAGTAGTCAAAAATGTTAGACCTGACACTCCAGGACATGGTTTTAGTAGACATGGTGGTATTGGACTGATGGTTGGGCTTGATGATCTTAGAGGTCTTTTCCAACCTTAAAGATTCTATAATTGTCACTGGCAGTGTTTTTTATTGGTTTTTTGGTTTGGTTTTTTTTTTTAAAATCTGCTAGGGCTTTCAGGTTTATAACAAACTGCCTTCAAAATCCCCCTCTGCCCATGCATAATCCTCTGTATTTGAAAGGCTATATCAGCAAGGAATTTATGAGGTGATTTTTTTTTATTTTTATTTTTTTTACAGTGTGCCACAGTATGTTAAATAATGTTTGAAGCTATTTCCTCAGCATCTTTAGGTAAATGAGGAGGTGCCCTCAAAACCAGCTTAGTTATCCCTGGGGCACAGCAAAGAGCTAAAAGGTACCAACGACAGCCTCCAGTAGACTTGGCCCATTTTCTTAACTGTGAACTGATGCTTTTCAGTGACTGGCAGAGGGTGATGAAGAGCTGTCTCATCCTGCAAAATTGTGATCTGTCCCATAACTGTTGGAGTACCTAGTAATGAGAATGTCTATTATGCTGAGCTGAAAGATGTGATGTGTGAGATTATCCACCTCTCAGCCTTCATCCCGAGTATTCACCTTGTCCTATTGCAAGTGTGTTAAAGGACGATAGGGTACCATGGTGTGTTGGAGGAAATGCATATAGCCTGTGGTACCTAACTGAAGTTTATATCCTAAACTAGACAGGATGACTTTTAACTGCAGAAATTACATGCTCACATTTCTAGAAAAATGGACTATCTTTGCTGCTTTCTCCTGAGAGACCTTTCCCAGGGTTTCAAAGAGTGCCCCTCTTAACATTTAGCTCAACATAAAGAACTTGCATTACTAAGAATCTGAAAGATGTACATCATTATTTTTATTGATAGGTTTTTGGCAGCATATCCATTTTTATACAAACATACAAATTAGTTTAAAAATTCTGATCTCCTTGCTTACATACTGCGTTGCCCATATAAATGAACACATCATCCTGTATGTTAGCTAACTTTTAGAGACTCAGTTGACTCATTGTTTATTTTAGCATTCAGACCTTTAGTAGGTTAGGTTCTTAGTTTTATGCTTTTGATAATTATGTAATTATAATAAATAAATAGTAATTTTATAAAATTACCATCCTCTTTTAGCTATGTAAAGAGTTCTTGGCCATGCATTTGTTGAAGTTCATCTAGTACCGAAATCATATTTGAGATCTCTTCAGCTCATGCCATTTAACTTCTGTTTTATTTCTGCAGTCTCTTTAGTCACAAACCAACACTGAGGCAGAAGGAAAGAAAGGAAGGAAGAAAAAAAAAGAGAAAACATTGCTGAGGTTGCGCACAGAGCACTGAAATCAGTCTGTGGCCCCTGTGAGCATCCCTGGGCTTTGTTACTAGCTCCTCACTATTGCAAAGGTTATCTCCACTAATCTCCCCTAATGTACACTTACATAGCTCACATACCTGAGATAATGAGAAGTTCATTTGTAAACAGTTTATTTTTTTCTTAAGTTCAGCAAAGCTTCTTTTAATGGTTTAGAAAGAGAAGGATTGCATCGAGGAGAGTTAAAAAAAAAACCAAACCAACCAAAACTAACCTGATATAATTTGTTGTATAAAAGACAACAAAGTTTGTTGATTTCAGTTGAAGATGCTATGTAGTGAATTGGTTGAGAATGAAATTGTCATTAAACAGAATGGGATTGAGTGGCAGAGCTCCTATATTCATATTTTTGGAGATTCTTTAAAAAAAAAGACCCTTTTAGTGAAAAGGTGAAGTTAAAGACATACCAAAAATGTGCAGTGGATCACAGATTCCAGTTTCTTCTTGTTCTGTTACATTGTGAATTTTGTTTGGTCTACTGTTGTTTGGATATTCATGGAATGTTTTGGTCATATGAAAATCTTGTTTTGGTAAGAGGGAAAAGCTTGTCAGCATGACCTAAGTGTGTCATACACTATATATACACGCACACATATGTTTTTATATATATATATATTTGTCTTGTATGTTGTTGTGACATTAAAAGTGTGTTCTTAAAAGGTGTTCCACAGGTTGTTTTATTCTTTTTTTTTTCCTTTTTTCTTTTTTCTTTTTTCTTTTTTTTTTTTTTTTTTTTTTTTTTTTCTTTTTTTTCTTTTTTTCTTTTTTCTTTTTTCTTTTTTCTTTTTTCTTTTTTTCTTTTTTCTTTTTTTCTTTTTTCTTTTTTTTCTTTTTTCTTTTTTTCTTTTTTTCTTTTTTTCTTTTTTCTTTTTTCTTTTTTTCTTTTTTTCTTTTTTCTTTTTTCTTTTTTCCCTTTTCCCTTTTCCCTTTTCCCTTTTCCCTTTTCCCTTTTCCCTTTTCCCTTTTCCCTTTTTCTCATAGGTCTGAGCACTTGGGCATGGCTGTCTCAAAGTGTTTTGTCTGGCCTTCAAAACCATAAAAATGCATTTCATGATAAAAATGTACAATGTGTGCCTTAAGTCTCCTCAGCAAAATCCTAGGGTTTGGTTTGGTTTGGTTTTGTTCCTGAGCATGAAATCCAGCTGAATAATGTAAAACAGTAATTTTCAAAGACTTGAGGGAAGACATGTTTCATGTCCCAAAGAAATGAGAAATTGAAAGCAAAGGAAGACTGGACGCTGTTGCTTCTGAAAGCATTGTTTGGAAGAGGTGTTTAGAAACTATTAGTGTTTTGAAAGCAGAAAGAGCATCTAGAAGTGCAAAGGAATGACTGGATTCTTGATCCTCACCCATGCTATGTGTCTAAGTATTTATCTCCTACAGAAATAAATGTGTTTTAAGAAACATTATGCTGCTGAAATGATGAAGAGGGAATCTTCTGGGGCAGCACCACACAACCTGTGCAGTCATTCAGATGACCTCCCTCCAATTGCAAATCTGTCTGATTTAAACTAAAAAGAAATAGTGCAATCACCAGTGCAATGGTGTGTCTTATTTTAGCACTTCAAGAGAAGTAAATGAAGAGCACTTTGAGGTCATGACATGCAGTACAGTGCAGTACACAGACACTGCTTGGTCTGGTTGTGGTGTACAGAGAAAAGGAACCAATCTCATACCTTCAGACTGACACAGTTCAGTGGGGAATTGGAGAAATTAATTTCCTTTGTACTTCAATAAAGATATCCAGTATGCTAAAGGAAAATTTTTCATCGGCTTAATCTTTGCTGCGACTTCAGAACTATTAATTTTCCTGCTTTACCAGTTTGCATGATTTCTGCACAGTCTTCTTCCTCCTTGTTTGCTGATTAATTACTAGTTAATAGTGTAAGAAGGGCAGAAATCTCTTCTGCTTTAGTGTAAGTCATATTGTAAAAATAAAAACAAAAGGAAAAAAACCCCGGATGCTACAACGTGTACTATTTCACAAAGGTTCTGCACTTAGCAAAGTGAATATGTGGTTAGGTGTGTATTATACTTTTCCTTTTTGAAGTTCAGTCAGGTTCTCCTTAAAATGTTTTCATGCTCACTAGGAATTAAAATAAAAAAAAACCCTTGCAAACTCCTATTTTCTTTAACCTGAGAGGATAATATTTTTCATAAATATGTAAATTTACTTTCTTGGAAACACGCTGTGCAGTCCTACATTCCATTTACAGATTCAGGTTTTGAGTATAAAATTGTTTTTCATGCCAGCCTGTTCTTTCCTATTACAACAGGAAAACACTGCTCTCTTTTCCTCTTTTCTGGTGTTAGTTACTTTGTACTCATTGCAATGCAGTACAGATAACCATTTCTTTTTTCCTTTTATTTTAAAGCCTTGAAGAAAGAAGATAGCAGCTTTGATGAGGTAGGTTAAATATCTTTGTACCTTAATGTCGTCCAGGTATGCCGTAGTATTTCTCACTAGTGCTAAAAGAAATCCATCGATAGTAGTGTTAGGACATGTTAATATGTGCATATTTCTTGAATGTATTATTGTTTGCCAAAAAAAGATGAGATAAATTTGTTGGTCAGAGGCTCTGAATGAAACTCTTGGTGGGTTTGTTTTTTTTAAAATATAATAAAATTGTATGAAATGCGGTCATGTAAAAGTGTTTCATACGGAGGAAGGTTGCGTGTGGAGAGAATACTCTGTACACCTTTACCCACAGTGATTCTCATTACTGTAGGCCTGTACTGTAACAGGCAGTGAAAAAACATCACTTGTGAGAGAGCACCTTGTGTAAAGTGCTGTTGTGTTGGCTTCTTGCTGAATGTGTCAGCTGAGATAGATGCTTCATATGAAATGAAAACAGCAACTAGCTAGTAAAACTCAACCTTGGTTATTCGGTGTAATCAGGTTGGGGTCCTGACCTACCCGGGATATGATGTGCGTGCTAGTTTGTAAAACATGCTCCTCCTGCTTTGTGCTTGCTTTTCCTTATGATAGACTTTGAGAGGTCTGGGTCAGTGCAAGTTGTCCTGCAGAGCGAGTTTATGCAGGAAGAGGTGCATGTCTTGGTGTGATGACGTGTCGTGCTGCAGTCAATGCTTGCCTTGTACTTCCCTCCGCCACCGGAGCTGGAAGCAAATGGTAGTATTTTGATGTGTTGATGTTGCACTTTTGGCATTTCTGTGTTTTCTTCTTCATCGCATGCTGCAAGCTTAAGTTCTTGGCTGATTACAGTGAGATAGCTGCAGTGTAATGCCAGATTCTAGAGTAAATAAATGGTGATGTAATGTCCTTGATACTGGATCAAATCAGACTTCATCTCTAAACAGATCGCAGTGAATTTTACACCCCTCTGCTCAAATCCAGTAACAGTGACATAAATGTTTTGTGCTTTTCTGACATGTGTCATAGAGAGCTGTAGCTTGGCTCAACCCTTCTCAGGTCTAGAGTTAAAGTCCTGGGTTGGAGTCTGTTTTCAGGAACTCTTGTCAGATCACGCAGTGGCCCCTGCTATTGTATTTCTCTTGTAATCCTGGTAGAACTTGATTCCTTCCTAAAAGTTACACCCATGTGGATACGTGGTTGGTAGACTGAGTCATGGTTATACAAATCTGGGCTGGTTTTGTCCAGTACTTTCTTCTGAAGGCTTCAGTGGTATATCTGTGCTATAACCTACCCAGTACATAGCTTGTGTTAAATTTGTTACAGAACATGCAGGGATCTATTAAAAAATGCTGTTTTATGAAGATGAAAATTTTTCTGTCCCCTCTCCTTCCCCAGGACTGTTTATCTACAAGTTGTATGTATTGCCTTTAAACCTGGCTTTCTGTTTGAACAGGAGACAACTTCATCAAACTTTTATTTAAATTCAGAGGAGTTAGAGGAAAAAAAAATCTTTCAAATATGTTTTTAATGGGATCTGACAGATTGTTGATACGAGCTACGGCAGAAGCAGTAAGAGAAGGGTAGTGGGAAGAGTACACAAAAGAATTATCTTCCGTCCCCTGTAAATAAGGAAGAGCTTAATATGACATTAGCATCAATCAGTTTCATAGCTTTAGGTGAGCTTCTTTAGAAGAAAGAAAAGTGCACTGAGATTTCTTATTCTCCTTGTTTATCTCTTCAAATTCAGTGCAAGGGTTCCTGGCGATTGTCTAGCCTGAAGTGTGACTCAGAGAGTGGGCTGTACCACATCTCACTGAAATCCTTTCTTTCCAAACAACCTTCAAATTAGTAGATAAACCAGTCTTTATTAACAATAGTGTACCCAATTGTAATGACACATACTTCTAGGAGAGATGATATCAGTAAGCAGAGGAGCAGCCCATTTGTTGGTCTCAGAAGGTTATCCTGAAAAACACTAAGACCATACCGTGGTATAAAAGGAAAGCAATCTAGTTTTCTGTCTAGTATACTTAGTACTAATACACCAGGGATGCAGTTCTGAAGAGAGTTATGATGACACTGAGTAGGAATATCAGATGAGAAGGACAAAGAGGAGGTAGTTTTCCAAGCACAGTGTTACTTCAACTCTTTAGGTCTCCTACTATGAAAGATTATATAGTCAACTACTGAAACATAGATTACCTCTAACAAACGTCATGTTCTCTTGTACAGTTAGTAAAATAATACTCTTTCTCCTTTCATGGGGCTGGAAGATGCTGTGTATCTCTTACCAGTGTGCTTTTCCCCTTTCTTGATGGGGCCTTGGCCTGTGAAGGAGAGCTTGACCAAGATGCAATGCACTTGCAGGAGAGGACTCTATGCTCCTGATGCCTCTGTAGAGGAGGAGGGCTTGTGTTTTCGCATTTTTTTGAGTTGTGTCCGGTAACCAAAGCTGGCCAGCTGGGAACCGAAATCTCCAAGGACAGAGAGAAAGTGGGATGAAGATGACGTCCACCTTTCTAAAGCCACTAGGTTTGGGTCAGTAGCTGAGTTATTCTCAGGGTATTCTGCACATTGTGGGCGCTACATCAGGACTTGACTTGTTTGAATTGAGGAGGGGAGGAATGAGCTGTGTAGTGGATGTTACTCTGCCTACTTTACTCTTGCACACAGTAGTTCAGAAATGTACAGCACTGCAGGAAGGCGTCTTTCTTTGAAGAGAAACAACTAAAAATAAAGATATCAAAGCTGACAGGCAAGTGTATCACATCATTGTTTTCTGTGGGTTATGAAATTAATTCCTCAAGTAAATTAGGACCCAAAGAATTATGAACAGCAATGCCTGTAAGTTGCTTGTCAGAAAATACTTTTAATTGTTCCAGAAGGGTTTTAGGGATCTTTGTGCTGCTTTTAGTGCTGCCCATAAGCTCAGGGTGCAACAATAGCATGACAGAGCAGTGTGGGATTTGCCACTTTTTTGGTACCTCCTGTTGTGTTGCTTTGATTAAATTTTGAATGAAAAAACTCTTTTCTGTAAATGCTGCTGGCCTTTACTTCAGTCCAAGAGAATGCTTGAATTAATCCATTTAAAACCATTGATAGCCTATTTACCTTCATAAGATCTTACAACATCTTCCAGAGACTTGGGTGAATAAATGAGTAGGATATAGATGATGGTTTGTATAGTCCTTCATTCAAAGCCCAAAGAAATAGTGTGGTGTGTTTGGTTTTGGTTGTTGTGTGGGTTTTTTTGTTTGGATTTTTTTAACTTTAGCTTTTTCCTTTTAGTCATACCAATGTTTACTGGTCACACTGTAAGAACTGGAGCATGGACCTGCTCCAGTACCTACTGAAATCATGGGGAAGATTCTCAATGCTGGGATTCTTTTATTCTATCAGGAAGTACCATGATTTGGGGGTAGGAGAGAATAAGGGATCTTTTCCTTGTGTCCTGAAAAGTTACCTGCCCTCTGAAGCGAGCAAGCTACACAAAAAAGAGTAAAAAGAGTTGCCCTCCTTTTCAAAGCAACGTAAATTTCACTCCCTGTAAGTTCTGGCATCTGTTTAATTCATTGAGGCAGAGCACTGATTATCTACTCCGGATACCAAGATAGAAGAGAAACACCTCTGAGGAGTAGCGCTAGATGCAAAGAATGGTCTATAAACAAATGTTTGGCCCTTGAGTTAACATCTTATTTGTGCTCCAGTAGTTTGTCAAAATTCAGAGCAATAACTTCCAATTCTGTAGCCTTGTTTTGATGTCTTTGAATCATTAGTCTAACAAAACTATGGAACTTGTCCACTCTGTCTTACAATGATGGAACTATTTTTCACTCAAATGAGTGTGATCAAGATCAGTAACATGTGCCTGAACTGCAGCTTATTCGTTGGAACGACAGCCAGTGTTGATGCTGTGACTAACCTCATCACAAGGCTGGTGACCTGTTCCTTTGGTTAGCTTCTTGCTGTTAGGATTTCTTTCTAAGTTATTGTCAGTTGGTCTTGAGCTGTTGATTCTTGTCCTGTTGTTAATCATTTCTCTAAGCACTTAAATCATGGTTTAAGACCTTTGGTTGTATGTATGCATGCTAGATTAGATAAATTAATATCAATCTCATCATGAAATCAAGGCAAAATAATCTTAAAACTCAAAATACCTATGAATTTCTGTGATATATTGTTTCTTGTTTAGTGAGTTGTATTGGTGTTGCTTAGGTATATTTTAGTGTTAATTTTGCCCAATATCAAGTGTGCCTTTTTTTTTTTTTTAAAGACCACCTTTCTTAGGAAATGGTACTGTGATTGTGCCTCCTGCGTATGTAACACTTTGTGGCACCACCCTGTAACTTTGAAGCTGGCCAATACTAGATGCCTAGATGTTTGGTTGAGAAAGCATGTGAGCTGGCTGAGGGGTAGAGATAAGAATCTCCTCTGATGGAAAAGCTGGAATGCAAGTTCTTGTGAATCTAGGAGAATCTGGTTAGAGGTGTTAAGAATACTCTGACCTCAGCAAAATCTTTAATACTCATCTACTCCTTACTACATCTAGAGTCTCCATCTCTGAGGAAGCCCAATTTCATTTATTTGACTCATGGAACAACTTCGGTGTCTTTGAAGTGGAAGTATGTGAAAGGGGAGGGAGTTCTGCCAAGTCACTTCTTGATTCTGCATTGTACTTTTTCTCATAATCTCTCTTTCTCACTCTCTTAAAAAAGAGAAAAATAAAAACCAACCCCCAAAGAAGACTACTCCCTCTGTGGGGATTAATGTTGCTATTAAAAATGACTTGGTTTTAAAGGACATCCATCTCTGAACCAGAAGTCTTGTGTAGAGAGTACTCTGAATTTGAAGAGTTAGAGCGGAAGGGTGTAATTGGAAGAAAGCAGAGCTCTGTAAAGAATGAACAAGAGGAGTTTGAGTGCCATAATGCAGGAGGAACATAATATACTAAATAACATTTGTGCGTTTTTCAAAAATTTATATTTATAGTAAGTAGCTTGAGAGAAATGCACGTAGGAAGTGTAGACAAGGAGCTATATATTTACCTTCTCCTCCTGCAGAGAGGATCTGCATTATGGGAGATGGAGCAGAGAGAAATCTACCCCTCTTGGGATGCAGCGTTACTTTTTGTAGGATCTTTGAATAAGCATTAATTATTTCATTCCTGGGAGACTTAAAAGGGTGGGGTTGGTGTGTAATAGGCTTAGGGAAGAGCCTGTGATAAAAAGGGGTTTTGGAAGCCTGCTTGTAGTCCTCCTCCTTGGGTGTTGTAATTCTTTATTGATCTAGGTACAGTAAAATCATTACAAGCCATGGCTGAGCTGTCTGCTTCTTGATGGCTTGTTATTTAGGGAACAGGAGTCCGGTGACTACTGAACTCTTTCACATCGTGATGTGTGGTATGTTGTGATGGAGAATTCCTAGAGAGGTTGTTGGAGTAAGTGTTGTATGGGTAATGTTTATGTATGGCCTGAATACCTTTAGGATGGGGGTGTAACCGGTACTGAGAACTTGGGTTTAACTTAGGGTGTGTGATGACTTGGATGCAGCTTTCATCTGCCTAATGCTGGGACAAGCAGGTAGTGTGTGGTTATCAGTTGTGACACATGAGTGAAGACTGATGGGAAAGAGATGTAGGAAGTAATGCTAGGGAATTAAAAACCCCTAAAACGAAGTATGGAAAACAAACACAGAAGTATAGGTGTCAGAGCAGTTTCTAAATAACAACAGGGAACTGGATCAGAAAATAATCTGGGTGATCACAGTGCAAGCTAGCAAGTAATTGACAAGTGGCAGGAAAGCCACCAAGAAAAATTAACTGCAGAATGCCTGCTCTGTTTTGTTCACTTTCAAGGTTCTGAAGCAAAATCAGTGTGTCTGCTTGGCAGTGATTGTGTTCATTCAGAACAGAACAAGTTCTTAATGTGGGGGGATAAACCTGGGCTTTAGGAGACCAAAATTTTAGAAACTTACTGCTGTGGCAGAGAAAAGTTTGAGTCTTTGAGCATCCTGTAAGTTGTTGAGTGGCAGTGGTTTGACTTTTTGCCATGGCCATCGGTATGTTCAGTTGTGCATTCTTCTGCCTTGTGTGTTTGGTGGCAGTGCATCCATTTACTGTTCAGAAAGTGTATATTATTTTTATGGGGTAAGAAAAAATGGTAAAGCCAACTTCCCTTCTCATCCATCTCTTCTCCTACACACAGAGAATGAAAGAAGGGTTCATGTTGCTAGTTAATATATGTGTCCCTTGCTTAATTTTTCTTTGAAAATGGATGGAGTGAAGGAGCAGAACTTGGTCTGAATCCATGTCCACAGCAGTGACTTGTGAGGACTTATAAAACACTGTTCTGATCTGCAGGCAAGGGGTTTAGCTGTCAGAGAAGCATTGCAAAATGAAGATGAGTTTCCAGGCCTATTTCTCTGACTTTTCAAAATGTATTCTTGTGCTGGTCACTTCTGTTGATGAGGTGAGGGGATATATGTATTCCAGGGATGCAGGGCCCGAATGCAAGCTATTGTTACTTTGATGAAGTATGCTTACATGTACATCCTGCTGTTTATTTTCTTGGGATACATAGGATGTAGTAATTTATTGGTAGATTAGAGTAACAAAATGCAGTATGTTACATACGGGATCAGCGGCTTCTTATTCTTTGCCTTGCTGGGCAATCTTCTGGTTTTGAGGCAAGAAATAATCTTGTGACTCCCTTGATAAGTCTGTCTCTTCCATCTTCTTTTTACTTAGACTTGACTGCTTCTTTTTTCCCTTCCCTCCTTCCAAACCACAGTGCTAATAGACATATGACTATATTTTAATCTTCTCATGAAAGGATCTAGATGAAATTATTTCTATCTACTTTTTAGCTTTCCTGAGAAATTCTGCATGTATGATGCCTCATCTGCTGTGTGTCACAATATCACTGACAACCATATATTTGCAGGATCCCATCCACAGTAATCAAGGTTCTGAGTCAATTGACATTTCCTACTATTTATTTGGAAGGGATAAGAAAAGGAGATTGCAGGCTATGACTAGTTTATTTAAACAAAATTGATTTTTTTTGTGCAAAAACCAATGTCATTTTGATGATACTAAGGCCTAAAGAAATTGTCATTGCTTTACACCTCTTTATATATTCTGCAATTTCTTTATCCCTTTTCCCTTCCAGCAAAGCTTTCCACTTCAATGCAGGTTGAAGCACTGTCCTGATAGCACTTCTTTTGTTCTTTTTGCGATGGTTCTCCTTACCAACTTTGAAGATTCAGACGTGTATCAGAGGTTATTTAAATATGAGATGTTACCAGTGCTTTAATAACCAAAACCAAGAGTGAATGCTGCTGAAAACTTAGTGGTAAATGAGACCACTGAGAAAGCACATAGTGCATTATAAACAGTTCCAAGTAACAACTGAAATTATTTGTGTTTGGGCTCTCCTGAGGTGGTTACTTATCTTGAGTTGAGTTTCTCAGTAGGATCCAGGTGTTCATGTTTTTCAGTGTTGAGAAAGGAAGCAATGTTACCAGCTTCAGAAGCTATTCACTGCTGTGGTGGCATGGGAAACCCAATGGCTTACAGTGTTTTTCCTGCTGCCACGTTCTCAGCGGGGCTTTTCTTTCTATGTGAACTTTTTCCTCAGTTTGATAGCTCACATATACAAAAAGATGTTCTTCTATACATACACGTTTGAGAAGTCTCCCTATTTCTTTTAGTGAGAGTAAAATTAATTTCTCATTTGCCAGTGAACTCTTATTTGTATGCAATCACACTCAGCACTGTTTTGTTTTAATGGATCTTTATCTTCCTTTTCCTCCACTGAAACTTCACGTTCAGACTTGGGCATGGGTTGTGGCCACAGTGATGCTGAAGCTGTATCTGAGACTGGCTTCATGCTGTTCTTGAACTTGATTTCTGACTTCTGCCTTGAAAATTCAGCACTCTAAAGGAATTTGTTTGAGGTCAGTTGCTGTAATTAGATCAGATGTACCCTTCAGCTTTGAAATCTGGAAGACTTTCTGTTATCCCAAGTGTGTTGCAAGAAGTAGTACAGAGGCTAGGATGCATGTTTTGGTTTGCATTATTTTTCTTTAGTTAATACCCTCTCAGCTGAAGCATTTTTCCTCACTGTGCTGTTAGGCAGTCACAGAAAGCAGTTAGAAGGACAGTGAATTGAAATTCATATAAAGTATAATCAGCATTCCCCATGCTTTTATCTCCAACTCTCCATTAACATATAGTGACTGTTGCTTTCTAACAGTGAAATGCTTTTTGCTTGTTAATTTTTTGGAAGTCCTTTTATTAAGTTTGGGTTTTGTTTTTTGTGAATTTTTTTGTTTGTTTCTTTGTTTTAAATTCTGTTTTGTTTTTCAATTTTGAAAACCAGATATACGCATGTCCCCCTGCATCTCTGTGGGACTGATCTGTCCAACCTCTTTTGGTATTAGTCCTCATATTATAACAGTTTCTGGTTTAATTTTAGTTATTTCCTTTTATCTAGGACAGTGACCAAAAATGCATCATAGTCTGAATACGGTATCCATAGCCACCTTTGAACCTCTTAGGCACAAATACAGTTCTTTGTTTTCTTACTTTTTTGCCCTGTTTTGTGCCTGGTTTTGTTTATAGTTTAGTTTCAGCGTAATCCTCTCTTTTTCCCTTGTCCATGGTGACAGGGACGCTGCTGGAGCCCTTGCCAGTTGTTGAGGCAGCTGCAGTGGGTACTGGAGTGCAGCCTGGCTGGGAGGTTATGTCCTGAGTGGAGTGGGCAGGGAGAGATGGGAGCACCTGTGGGCTGTCTGGAGCTGTCAGACGCTGGCAGAAGCCACGGAAAGTGTGCCTTCGTGGCTTTTATTTATTTATTGGCCTTCTGAGCAGCCAGACTTGCTCTACTTTGCTGATGCCAATTGTTGATGTGGTTTTACAGTTAAAATAGCAATCTATGCTTGTGAGTAAAAAGTCAGGTTCTTTAGCTTCTCTGTGCACAGAATGATGCCGGTTCCATTTGTCAGATTCATTACCATTTTTACTGTTCTTTGGCTTGTTTAGATGTGGGAAGTCTCTTGTGACTGCAGATTTGCTCCGTTTCAAGGGAAATAAAGTAGGGTTGTTTTCATTTTAAGAAACCTGAACGAGCTATGATTTATGTTGGTTCCTCATGCACAGAGAGAAACCAGATAGAAACAGGATGTTTGTTACAGGCATCTCCCGCTGACCTTGGGGATGCACAGAATTCCAGAAACTACAGGACAGCATCTGGGGAAATACTTGGAAGTTTTTTACTTAGTGAGTTAGTTATTAGAGTGGTATGGCTCAGTTAAACGTGGTGTGTCTGGCCATCATCAGATCATGACAGAAGCTCAGAGTAGGTGAAGGGGGTATGCTTAGTTTGCTTGCCCTTCAAAAAGGCATGATGTAACGCTTTAAGACTTTTTCTGTTCAAATCAGAAAGAAAAGGGTATTTTTATCTTTGAAAGAAAATTTGCAGTAAATAAGCAGTTAGGAGTTAGACCAAGTATGTGTATCTCTTATATCTCAATAACAGATCTTCTCAGCCATGTGGAGAGAATGCTCAATCATGCATTTTATATGGACAGCAAGGCAATGTTAAAGCTCATAATTTGAACCCAAAGTTATGATATTCATCAATGCAAAAAAATCATCACATATTTGAACAAATGCTGGCAGGGAAGTTGGGACTCTTTTTTTCTAAAAGTTCTGTCTTCTGCATTCCAATCGACAAAGTTCTAACTGAGGTACTCTGGCAGGTTTATTGGTTTATTGCCTGCGCTGATTAGTTCATTCTTCCAGAAGTGGGGCAGAAATGGTGGAGACTTTTATGGGATGTGTCACCAGTTAAGCTTCAGAGAGAACGTCTGTGTGAGTCTGTGCCCACAGGACCTAGCAGAGTTCATGACTGTAATACTCACTAATGAGGAGGTGAGCCCACGAGGTGATTTCAAGAGGCTGCAGGGGTTCAGTGGTAATGGAGGAATTTGGGGCAGGTGTTTTACTGTGAATGGATCCTCATCTTGGGAAACTCTGTGAATCGGGTTTATTTTATTGTTAAAGTTTGGAAGAATGCCATGGTTGTCTTCCTTGCTGTTTCTCTTGTGATCCTTCCCCTCTGCTCAGCACTAGTAAGGCCATACATGTAGTACTCCCCAGAGAGACATGGACATACTGGAAAGAGTTCAAGGAAGAGTTCTTAAGGTTATTAAGGGACTGGAGCATGTCTCCCATGAAGAAAGGCTGAGAAAGCTGGAACTGTTTAGCCTGGAAAAGAGAAAGCTCAGGGGGATCTTACGGTGCCTGAGGGAAAAGTGGACAGAAGATGGAGCTGGACTCTTCTCAGTGATACTTAGTGACAGGACAACAGACAATGGGCAGAAACTGGAACACAGGAGGTTCCCTCTGAACATCAGGAAACGTGTTTTTATTGTAAGGGTGACCAAACACTGGCACAAGTTGCCCAATAAAGTTGTGGAGCCACCATCTGTGGAGATACTCAGAAGCAATCTGGAACCTACCCATTCTGTGCAATGTGGTCTAGGTGGCCCACTTGAGAAGGGAGGTTGGACCAGATAACTTGCAGAGCTGCCTTCCCACCTTTACCATTCTGTGATTCACACGCTTTATTGCAGGCTGTTTTCTTTCTGCAACATGATGGAAGCTTTTCCATCACTCGTGTCACAAGCAATAGGCTTACTGTTAGTTATGTCATATATGAACGCTAATAATATTATAAATGTTTCTGTAAGGAGAGGTGATTTGCTTCCTATGTAATTCCTTATAGTGCATTGCAAATAACTGTGGTCCAAGTTGTATAAAGACCTTAAGAGGTGTTTCAAACCACTTGCTTATAAAATCTTAGGAGAAATCCAAATGTGAAGATTCTCTAAAAACATCTGTAATAATAAACTAATCTTTAGGAGCTTATTCTTATCTGCCCCTCATATACCAAGGACACATCTGGAGAAGTCCAGTAGTTCCGAAAGCAAGAGAGACTGAAGGAGTAACCTATAGATGGAAAACACCTGGATTTACGAATCTGCAAAAGAACTACATGCTTCCAAGGGAAATAAAGCTTCTTTGCCTGGAATTATGCCTTTGTAGCGAAAGTGTGCAGACATTTTTGGGGTCCTGATTGATTTTTCCAAAAAGAGGAAATTACTTGCTGCCAAAAACATGAAGAGCAAAAGTAAGCTTTGTCGAATGAAGGAAATTCTGCACCATGTCTTGAGTTTTCCCCTTTTAAAGGACACTGTGAAGTTGGGGGAAGGATAGCATTAGAGGAAAATGAAGAATTTTCTTTTTGTGTATCTTGATTAGTGTTTTTAGGCAGTAGTAGGAGGGGAGATACTGATTTTCACATGTAAAATGTGAAAACTTTTTTCTCTGTAAATGAAGGCGGGGGAGGACTATCCCATCACATTTACTATCTTATGCCTGCGTTTGTTTTCCTTGGTTTTCTCCTTTAGTTATTCTTTAGGTATGTTTCAACTTCTTAAGTACACACCATGTAGAGTTGTGTGAAGCAGGTCCAGGCTAGTTAAAACCTCTCAATTTTTGATCTAAAATGTGGCCTGTAACGCTTCATACAGTGAGTTGTTCTGCTTATGGGCTTGTTCCTGAAATGTTTCCAGTTGTAGAACTGGCATTAGCATTAATAAATATCATGTGGAAAAAATAGCTGGCAAACCAGAGTCTAACCAGAATTACTCATTTCATCTTACTGTCTGTCAACAGGACTCCTGGATGTAATTCTGGCTTTAACACTATGAGGGCTGACCCTTGGTTTCTAGGAGAGTCTATGAGCTGATGTTGATAATAGGGCTGTATTCTTAATTGGAAACCACAGTTGTATCTCTTAGCTTTTTTTGCTTATGCATAAAGTGGCTGTCAACGTCAAAGAAGCACACCTCAATGGCACAAGACATTAGAATGGGTATTATGAACAATTTCTGCACTGAAAGGGTGGTCAGGTCACTGCCCAGAGAGGTGGTGGTGTCACCATCCCTGGAGGTGTTAGAAGACTACGTAGACACGGCACTTTGGGACACAGTTTAGTTGACATGGTGGTGTTGGACTGATGGCTGGACTTGATGAATCTTAGAGGTCTTTTCCAACTTTAAAGATTCTGTGGTTCTGTGATGTCTTATTGAGGAAGTGTGGCATACCTTTATTTCAGTTTTCTGCCTCAGATTGGCAAATGATCACATATTTTATCCCTTATGTGATCATGTTTTGCCCCTATTTTTACACAAATTTTACCCTTTAAGGGGTAAGCTGTCTTGTCTGAGCTTATATTTGCATGGAATTACCCCGTATGTGCTCCTACAGTGAAGTAGCTGCCATTTTACAATAGCAAGACAGCATGTCTTCAAAAGTTCAAAAGATTGTGCTCATTATGCTAAAAAATGGTACCCTTAGGCTTCTGCTTGATCAAACTTGGGGCTGCTTTAAAACTGGGACATAATTAATTGTGCAGTAAAACTATTATTAATTTATATTTTTAAGAGAAAGGGCTAAATTATGTTCACTCTCTCTGTACAGTTTTGGAAAAGAAAAATATGCATTAATAAACAACATGTCTGTAATTAATTAATGATCCCCAGGAGAGGGTTTGCTCCCAAACTAGCTAATTACTGTGTAAAATAAAAAAAAAAATCCCAAAAACCATCAGTAAAATCAGCTATGGGTTAGTGAAATGTGGTGATTAAACCAGATTTGGATGAGGTTTTTTTGGTCTTAATGGCTAAAGTTAATAACTGAGACAAATGATAAAATGCAAAACAAAACTCCAGCGTTAAGGTGCATTTTAGCATTTCTAATTAATGAGCTCAGTGTTGTGCCACTAAAAATATCATAAAGCTCTCACTAGGATTAGTAGAGGCTGTAAACCTGTTGTTTACTCTGGATTGATTTGACGAAGGGTATTGATTACTGTTTGTTTGGGGTTTTTTTATTACTTATGGATATCTGGGCAGGGCTTAAATATTAGAGTCCTCAAATTCATCATTCCCTACCTTTTCTGTTATCCTTCTTCAATCTTCTACTACGTCTGTTATTTTTCTCCCTTTTCAGATAGACTTCTAGATCTCTTGAATCTGATCACAAAAACACGTTCCAGAAACATCCAGTTCTACAGTCTTAACCTAGATGGAGTCAGCAGTGCACATACCTTTTAATAAACAGATTGCTGTGTATTTCTCAGGTGGATTCACAATACTTTTACTGAAGTAGATTTTAGTATTTGGTTCCCAAATCCTTAGCAAAGTTTTAGCAAAGCATGAAAAGCACTCTGCTTTGTGCACCGAGAGCCTCACATGAACATGTCAAAAATTAGATTACTTGTAGAATCAAAGCCTTGATTTGTAAAATGGTACTTAATAAGAAAAACGGGCACAAGCTAGTAATTTTCTTGTTGAAAACAATGGTTATTGCTCAGGTAAATGTTAGCAGCATCGATTGAATGTTGATAAGGTATAGAAGTGATTAACATGACAATGTACAAATCATGTTGTAAATGGGGAGGTGACAGCAGAGGGAGTCAAGGACATTTCATCCTTTGCATACCTTTTCAGAAGGAATGACCATTTTCTTCTACACTCTCTTGTTGGTAATCTCTCCAGGTACGTGCTGGAGTTTGTCTTGGAAAGGCTTTGCTAGAACTGGAGAACTCAAGTAGGGCCGGTATGAGGATAAGGAATAGCTGCTTTGTAGGGAGAAATCCAGTCAACCTAAGATTGTTAGGCCTAGAAAAGACCACTGAGGGGGAGTATGACAGATATGTAAAATTGTGAATGATGTGGATGATGTGAGTAAAAAAATCCAAACAATACAGGAGAGGAAAGATTGCTGTGGAGAGCTTGATTAAATTAATCTCATTGCTTGTGTTGCTCCCAGGCTGGTTCTGAAGGTAAAAGCCTTTTCAGGACTTGGGTTATGGGCAATTTTTTCCCAACATTTGGGAGAATGAAGCATGTCTGGACAACAGAGCAGATGTTGGAGGTGGGGACAAATGAAATACTCTGTCAGTGAGAGTCACTTCCAGATGTATTTTTACTCTCTTAACAGAAACTAGAGCATATCTATCGAGTGTCAGAGGAACTATATCAGGCCAAGGGGTTTCAGCTCATCTTGGCATTCTTATATTTGGGGTTTATTGCTCAGAGCTAGGGATATGTAAAAGTACTAATGACACAGTAGTGTTTCTTAGGCATAATTCTGTTAAACAGTACTACTTCTGCTGGAAGAGCTCCAGGTGTAGTCATGCTTTGTATTGGTTCATCTTTTGCAGTTCAAGATTTGTCTTACTCAGACGCTTGGCATAAATGAAAAGAAGAACATAATTCTGTTTGCTGAAATGAGTTGTCTCTTAGAAGTCCACCTAATCTCTAGAGCTGCTGGCAAATCTGCTGTGGAATAGCCTGGAGCCAAGAAACAAGAATAAGGAGAAGAACAGTGAAGAAAAACTGGAGTATAGTGGAGGCATCTGGATGTTTTCAAGGGAGGGGAAGATGTGTTATTACTTACATAGGATTCAAAATGTGACTTCATTCTCTAGAGACTTCACAAGCTTCACTAAAAACACTAGTGAAAAGCAAGTGTTTATTACAAAGTTATCTTCTTTCTGCCTTCTTATTAATTCCTAAATACTTTAAAATAACTTAGGACTAAATCGTTTTCTTCCACCTCCTGTTAGCATCCAGTTTCTCTTTCCATTCCTAGTCAGAACAGTTTCACCTTACAACTTGGGTTTCCTGTGCAGTGTTTTCAGATGGGACCACAGGGATTTGTTGTTTTAATTTGTTTGTATTCTGTTTCTCTCAAGCTTGGATATCTCTTTGGGCATTTTTCTTGTGTATGTGCGCATGTGCTTTTTTGTTTAACACCAGGGAAGAGTTGTGAGTAAAGGCTCCTTTGCTGTAGAAGTGTAGCAAGCCTTGCTCCTTGAGCTGGGAAATAATGTTTTATCTGTCCTTCAAAGTACTGAGATTTCAGATGGGGCTTTTTTGTGTCTGTATCAGGATCAAAAACCTCCACTATGCATTTCTTAAAGAAGATTCAGTCTGCTGTAGAAAAGCTCATAGTGTTGCAGCTTGAGTATATTATAGCCCAGCTGCGTTTTGTGATCGCCAGATATTTTGTCTTTATGGAGGTGAGGAGAGAGTTCTAGCTCTGACTTTGGTCCTGAAAGATCCTTTCTTAATGGCAGTCTTCCTGAAAGCATTATGCTTCTGCAAAAAAGTGGATTTTTTTTGTCCAGCCTACCTTTCTATATTTTTCTATCTCTTGACCTGAGACATAATAGTGCTTTATATTTAGTAAGGATTATGTATAAATTTTGAACTCTTCCTTACTGTCGTGCTTACCATCTGTACTTCAAAATCTTTTGTACAGAGGAGTTCAGTTACCTTCCTTGTAGCTCTAGTAGCAAGATTCCACAGGCTATTGTATATGTCAGTGTAGGCTCTGTACTATGTATGTCTAATTTTGTGGAATTGCTTTCATTTACTCTTTATGTTTCTTCTTATGCTTCAGGGTACTACTTGTCTCAAATGAGTATTTATTTTTTTTTAATGGGAATATTAGTTTTAATTTTCACTCTAGTGTTTTTGCAGTGACAATGCTGTTTGTGCTGCTTTGTCCTGCAGCCCTGCCATTGATTTCAGCATTTGCATGAGTTCATAAATATGCAATAAAATAGCTCTGTGTAGGAAAGTGGGATACAAAAATTTCATCTAAACAGAAATAATAGAATTATATAGGTTGGAAGGGACCTCAGTAGGTCATTTTTTCTAGTCTCCCAATTCAATAATTTAGGAAAAATTCCTGCTGAAAATACTTAGAAAACAAGGGGGGGTGGAGGGGTTGTGGTTCTGCTCTGAATTTAAAGAAATATAGAAGCCTAAAATATAGGCAAAGATTCACTTTATAAGTACTCTTCCC
>VZTU01018405.1:213636-401455 GCA_013400835.1 Zapornia atra | reverse complement strand
CCCCCCTTTTCTTCTTCCACAAAAAAGCGGGGGAAGGGAGAAAGAATTGGATGTGCATTTTTGTTGGCATGCAGCCTCTTTCCACAAAAATGTTATAATTTACAGTAGCTGCCTATATTTACATAACACTAGAGCAGAGCTATAGTTACAGCGTTGCTGGGAAGAAGTACTAGACTTGCTCTGTTTTGTCTCTGGCTGTTTAATTACAAAAATTGATTTGAAGTACTTGCAGCACTTCCTAGAGATGCTCTCTGCACAACAGTTTTCATTCACAGAGATATGTTTCTCTGTGTAAAGAGGGGATCTGAACCCTGAAAGATACGGATCCTGAAATTGCTTGACCATACAGGATCTCTTTTTATTCTCAAGTATGTCCACAGTACCTTGCAGTTATACACTTTATTTTCATGCCTGGATTTTAAGAATATAGTACATCTGCTGTTTACCTTCAGCAAATTACAAGTGTTTAAACTAATGGAGAATATGAACTGTTGTTGGTAGCGGACATGTATTTTCAGCAGCATAATAACTTGATGTTGCAAATAGATTTACATTATAGTTTTTTAGAGGAGATCTTATGTGGTGGGTTTACCCGAGCCAGCAACTAAGCACTGACCAGTGGCTCACTCCCTTCCCCTTGCAGTATGTTGGGGGAGAGAATTGGAAAAGCAGAAGTGAGAAAAACTCGCGGGTTAGGATACAGACAGTTTAATAAGTGATGGGAAGAAAAAAACCCAAACCAAACCCAAGTGTTGCAAAGACAGTCACTCCCCACCTCCTACAGGTAGAGCAATGCCCAGCCAGTCTCCAGGCAACAGCTACCTTAGAAAGACCCAACCCCCAGTTTTTATTGCAGAACATGATGTTATCTCACAGGATATCCCTTTGGTCAGTTGAAGTCATATGTCCTGGCTGTGTTCCCTCCCAACCTCTTGCCCACCCTCGGCATACTCAATGGTGGGAGCAGCATGAGAAGCAGAGAAGGTCTTGAGGTTGTGCAAGTACTTCTCAGCAGGGCCTGAAGCACTGATGTGTTACCAACACTGGGTTGATTGCAAATGCAAGCAAGGGTGCCATATGGACTGCTATAAAGAAAATGAACTGCAGCCAGCCAGAGGCAGCTTGCCTTACCTTGTTTTCCATTTTATGTTGCCACAAACAGCAGCGCTTAAGCGCTTTGCAGGACTCTGGAGGCTGTAGCTCCTGTTCGAACAGCTCTAAAGACACCACATTTCCCAGTACAGATGAGTTTCATGAACTTTCTGTTTTATGAGTTTTCTGCTGCTAATGTCAAGTGAATAGCAATATCAAATGGTGTTAGCTGTCTGCTGGCACCTGAAAACCTGCTAATAATCTCAGTTTCTTAATTTTTATTAATTTTAAAATGAAAAGGGTGTAGCTTTACTAATGTCATGATCACACTTCTATAGTGAGTTTCATGGTGTGACTTGGAAGTTTGTTGCAGAGTATCTTTGTGTACCTTACTTTGTTGGCCTGACTACTATGTGGTAACTTATTCTAAAATTCTGTGGAAGGAAATGTCTCAGGACATTGAAAACATTGGGCAACAGCATCCTAGTTCCCTCTCATTTATCTGGAAAAGGCACATTGTCCAGGACCTCTGTAGTTGTTTACAGATCAAAAGAGAAACAGTTGACCCATTCATGCCTCTGGCGTAATGGTATCTCATGTCTGCACTCCCTATCTGCCTGTTTTCCCAGTAGATTTTAATGTTCTGAATGACTTGCATTCAAGAGGGAATAATTAGAGAACATGGAGTCTTGCACACAGCCATTGGTATGGAGACTGTGGTAACGGGGAAAAGAAAGTATATTGTGTAAAAACATCTGTCAGGGGCATAGAAAAAAGACAGAAGGATGACTGGAAATGAGTACACCCCGTCTTTTATCAGTGGAAGTGTTAGGCAGAGAGTAGGGAAGGTCACAGATGTCTTCAGATACTTGCTCAAGGATCAGGATCTTTACAGGCTGGGTTGGGAGGGGTTAGTGATGGTCAAACTGTCAAACTGAAACTTGAAGTAATTTGGAGAGGAGGACTGCTTCCACTTCAGGTAATGAACTGAAATACAGGGAGATGAAGTAATTTAAATGGAACCTAAATTTGATCTACTCTACTGAAATATCGTCTGTTTCTTGAAAATAAGTCTTTCAGATGAAGTGAAGCTGAATTTTATTACTCCCAAGGTAAAAAGTGGGAAGAGGAGAGGACTTTAGGAATGTTTCTGTGAATGCACATTAGGAAAAAACCTCTTGAAAAGTGATTAAGTACTTCAGAAGTGTCTTTTGATCTAGGAATGGTGTTTTTGACATGAAGCTCTGAATGTGGCATAACAACTTCAACACTCCCAACTGCTAGGGTGAAGGACTCCTTGAATTGTTTTAACTTGGAGACACTTGTAATTTGGGAGCTGCAGTTGACAAGAGACAAATTTCAGGGCTCTAGGATGAAGAGCAGAAATTCTTGCATCCTTATAGAGTATCTCATTTTGCATGCATGTCTACATTTACTATTCAAATAATAGCGAAGTAAAAAATAGCTCCCATTAATTAATGAGGAAGAAACATTGACTGTATTTGAAGGACCTTTGCCCAGAAGAGAATTTAAACAAATTTTAAAGCTCTCATGAATAATCAGAAACCTGAGTGTTAAAGCACGTAAGCCATTGTAGCAGGGCTGTTCTTGTAGGTTCGTTGCCATCTTTATTCAGTAATGTATAGACAGTACACATGTGAGTAGGCATCTGAATGAGTTAATGTTGGGATGCATAAGGATACTGAGGGGAAAAAAAGATATCTGGGCTTATAGAAATGAAATCTGAAACAGATTTCCTGTACCTGTCTAATAGGGCAGGAAAAGCTAACTTTCCTTTCAAGGTCAAAACAAAAGCTGAGAAGGCATGTGTGTTACTGGTTTCCAGGCAGTTTCAATGTCCAATATTGTAGAAAAAGGTCTTCACAGACCTGGAAAAGTTCATCAGTTTTCAAAATGTGATGTGAGGAAGGAGTTAACTGACTTACTGGGGTAAGTTTTTGTCACAGAAAGGGCTTTCATTAGTTGTTTGGGGGTGAGACTCAGGCCAAAGAGAGAGAAAATGTCACTTTACCAGTCTCATTTCCTACCACTTGTGGTCTTGCGAGGTTAACTCTAAAACACTGGTGAGGGAAGGCAATGAATTTGGGTTTCTGAACTCTTCCTGGCTTGAAGTGCTTCATGCAGAAGGATATAATTTTCTATTTTACTCCCACCAGTAGCTTTTTTGTATGCTGAAAAAGCAAGAAATGGGAAGGAAATAAACTAAATAGTTAGAAAACTAAGATTTTTTTTTTAAGTGATGCTTCAAATTCTTGAAATATTTTGCTGTTTCTTTTCTCACAGGTTTTAGGTAGCAGTCTTACAGATAAACACTTCTGCTTCAACATTTTTGCGAATATGTTACCAAGATTTCTCTGGTTGTGTTTTAGGGTTGATTGCTCTTTTCAAACTCTCATCATTCACTGAAAAGCATGAATTTTCTTGTCCAACAGTTTTCATGTACTAATGTCCCCCGGTGGTTTTTTTGTTTGCCATTGTTCTTGAATCAAAGGATACGAGTGATTTTCTGGATTGTCGTACTTTAAAAATACAAGACGAAACCAAAGCTTGCTAAGGTTTTGTAGAGGATATACAAGTGAAATGGATGGACTGCTTGTTCTCAGTCTTTCTTCCCCTTTAAGCAAAAATACCCAGGAGGCAGATTTGAGCCCTTTTCTGTCACTGGAAAGTCCACAGAATATAGTGGTTATGCATTTTTTGAGGGCAGTAGGGGTGGGACAGATCCTTGCTGAGCGGAAGTGGGAGTCTCAAGATGTTTGTTTCTTTTTCTTTCTTCCCCTGTCTCTTCTTCTGGGGAATGTCAGCCATCTGAAGTGAACTCTGCATGCTCAGAAAGTAAAACATTTGCCAAAGTAGTTCTGCAAACTGTACAAATAAACTCTACTTGGCAGAAGGATCCCAGAGAATATGTATGACTAGGGTTATTTACTGCCAAACCGTACAGCTTCATAGCACCAGCAAGACCCCTCTAGGATGTATGAATGCTTTATTTTTCCACGTAAAGACTGTTTTGTGTTACTAAGCAATAACGCATGGGAAAGAGAATGAGTAAGACACTATTACTTATTTCTGCCATTACTGAGCAATACTTTGATGCATTAAGCAGATTCTCCTATAGCCGCACTCAGCATGTTGGAAAACAAATAGGAAAAAAAACGCCTTTCCAGCACAGAAGGCAGAAAGTACAGTAAGAGGAATAAAAAAAAAAAAAAGGGGTCTAGTCTGGCAGCATTGCCAGCGTCAGAGAAGCAGTGGGGAAAGATGGAGAACGTGGGGAAAAACCTGGAGGCTAAGGTACTAGTAGGGAATGTGTAGAGAAGCTTTTAATAGCGTGTTTCTTTGGGTTTTTCCTTTCTGAATTGTGTTGTATCAGTCATAGAGAAGCCTGTGAGGGAAAATATCCTCCAACCTTTCATGGTTTACATGTGAATGGAGGCAGCTGGTGGGAGTGATGCCAGAGGTTGCTGTTCTGCTGTCCAAAGCAATTGCCTCTGAATTGCTTGCAAGGATTGAACAAAATGGAGCTGGTATTGCTTCATGAATTGAAGTTGCTCTGAAAAAGGTGTTCTTGTGATTCTGTTGTTGTGAGTCTCACAAGCAAAAGGCATACCAAATTGTTGCCTTCCTTTGAGTACTAAAGAGAAATACTGAGACTGTTATTAAGGGAATTAGAGTCAAAACACTACCTTTCCTAATAAATCAACAATTGATGTCTCTTGTCTTCATGGTATGTGCAAGTTGTTCTGAAAGCTGTCCAAGTCTGTGGTGTGGGTTGTAGGTTGCAGGGTTGTGTGCAGTGTCCCCTCTGTCCAACCCAAATCAGGCTAATCAAATGGTCTGCCTCTTGTTCCAATTTGGAGTAATGCAATCAAGCAATACTGAGATGCAGACTGTGTTTTGGCAAGACTGTTTATTGTCTCTACCAGTCATTGCTAGGAAAAGGAGTTTATGTTGGTGCTAGATTTCCAATCCTGTGCCCCCTGAGCTGTCTCCAGTTCATAAGGTAACTAAGTGGCACAGAAAAATGGTGTGGAGACCCTTGCTGCACGGTACTGTGAGCATCTTGTGAAACAGAGGTGAATCTAGTACGTAATCCTAAACAAACCGCTCGTTTCTGGATCTGTGTCAACCCATAGCAGCTGCTAGTTTTGACTTGGAAACATTTATACTTGATTGATTAACTAATAAAACGGCATTAGCAGTAGGATTGGGATCTGTATTAAGCACCTGATAGGAACGCGTTACAAATGTATGCAGCTGCAAACTGGTGTCTGATGTAAGTAGGGTTGAGATGAATGGGATGTACTCCAAATGAGGTTAGGCGAAGCATCCCTTTTCTAATAACTGCACAGATGAGTCATATTCATAGGTATTTGATAAACATGGTTAGAACTGCAAAATATAAGACCCTCTAAGATAACTGTTTGGCAGAATCTAAATGTCAGTGTGGAAACGTGATGAGTTACAGTCCATGCATGTGCATACCTTTGCGTCTTTCACTAATGCGCATCTAGGCAGTGTCAGTTGTGGCCACAGCTTCAGAAGCATTTGATTAACTGTAAATCCAGATAATTCTTTGCTCTTGCCTTTCACTGCCACCGTATTAGCACACTTTTAGAAGGTGCTTTCTCCCATTGAAAGTCTTTAATAGCACCCAGCTAAATAAATTACTGCTTTGGCTCAGGAGCGTAAAGGCTTTCGAACAGAAGCCCTGCCTTCAAACCTGGGCAACAAATGCTCCATACATGCCAAATGCATGTTGTTTGTGCTCTCCTTCTCAGATGTGGTAATTTAAAACTTAATCATGTGAAGGATTGTATTTATTTTACTCATGTGTTACTAATCTGTGTAATTTAACAGCAAGTAGGGACGTAAACTTCATTAAGATCCAGATGATTAAAAAATATTTGGCTGAGGTCCATCCTTTCGTTCTAATGATACCAAAAGCGAGACGTGGCACTGGGAAACTCAAAACTACGGTTACAAAAGCTGTTATTTTTTCTGATTGCTGTGTTATAACCTGGGGTGATGGTGCAGCGGTGCTAAAACTGTCTTCCATTTCTGCAGTTCATGTCCCTTGGTGCCTACTACGTATTTAGTTTGATTTATTTGGTTGGTTTGATCATACTGGCAGGTAGGATGGCCGTGTGCCTTTTGCCTGCAGGTCGGAGCCGAGCAGCCCGCTGGGGCTGCGGTTGGTGAGCACTTCTTCTGCAGAAGGGGCAGGAGGTTAAGGAAGCTCTGTGCCTTCTTTAAATCCTCGTAGAAATGAGAAAACACTGTTTTTTATGTTGACTCTTTTTTTTTTTTCCCATGCCAGGTTTAATCCATTCAACAAATTTGCCAAAACTATGGTGTTTGGATTTGGTGGTATTTATTTGAACTTTTTGGTACATTTATACTTCCTAAAATGCATTTAATATAGTGTTAGTTTGAATTAATTGATAAAATCTCATTCCATCTGCTTTTATCAGAGGATTGAGGAGGAGGATTGAAAGAAACTGTTATCTGCTCGTTTCAACTCTCAACATCTTTTTCAGCTGAATCGTTGACAAAATAATTTGGTACCTTTAGAGCCTCTCTGCACAACAGTAGTTCAATGTACAGCATTTCTTACTGCAAAAGCAGTCTTGTAATGGTGTGGAAGTGCAAAATGTATTTACAGCTGATAAATATTTCATGTGTGTCTTTTAACTTTATCCTTTAAGATTGGTCTCAGGTACTGTAACTACATGATATTAAATTGATATTGATTATTCTTGGACACGGTGGTTCAGTGGGATATCCTTTTAATGCTGCTGTTAAATTTGAGTATATCATTTTTCATCAAAAGGTACAATCAAAATTTGTATCTCATTTTTACTTATCCCAAACTTATTTCTACCAAATTTATAATAGATAGAACTCAGTTTTTGTTCTTCAGTGTGTTGTATGTTTTAGCTATTTGGATAGATGTAGTTGAAAATAAGTACATAAACACACATATAGTAAAGCTTATTATGGTGTAGACATACAATACCAGTGAATACCAAAGGTATCACCACTGACATAGGAAAAAAAAATAAATTACTCTGGATCAGTGTAAAAATCAGGTTCTCGTGGTTTAAGTTGCTGTTAGAGAATTGTGTAGTGCCTGTGTTCTGTACAAATTAATCCATTAATTTTGGGGAGTGGGCATCACAGCCTGTAAGGAGAAAATGTGCTCATCTGTTTTGAAGAACCTATTCTGCTGCTTAATTTTATTAAGCAGTACCTGATACATAAAAAGCATTGTATTTTGTTTGTCATACTGAAACTTTTTTTTTTAACTAAGGGTAAAGGGTATGTGAAAATGCAAATAAAAGAAGTGGAAGTTGGTATGAAAATGATGACACTGTAATTCGTTTTATGCTAGTAAATAGAGGAAACTACCAGACCAGCAGGAAAAGAATAAAAGGCAAAGGAATGAAGAGTCCTGGAAAGTTTTTGATGTAAGAGCAATTTGTCGAAATAATTGTTTATGCACTGAGCAGGTTCCTGTTTGTCTATGTTCATGGCTCTTTTTTCTAAGCCTAATTTTGTATAGTTTTATGCCCTCTCATACTTGTTCTGAAATCTGACTTGAAAAAAACTACACCACTGTGGATCAGCACCACCACCCATAGGCAAAACTCACTCTGAAGCATGAAGCCGGTGAAGCCTGGGGCCTGCAAGCGTGGGTTGCTGCTGTCCGAGGGAAGGAACCAAAACCAGCCACAGTGCTGGGGAAGTTTTTCACACAATTTCTCTCAGTGTTTCCAACTTCTTAAAAGTGGGTTTTTCAGTCTTGGGGAAGTCTTTGAGGCTTGGATATCCTTGGGCATCAAGCCACATGAATGCATCTGGCTTCACACTTGGATAATGGCTTATGAGAGCATGAGGTGTATTAGCTACAAGCACACATTTAATGCCCCAAGAAAATAAACCTGAAACCCCTCCAGTATGCCTACATTTGTATTTCTTCTTTTATGTACAGATAGGTGAGGCTGAAGTCAGTTAGGATGGAACTGAAGTGTAAAAGCTAAACTAGAGGATAAGAGTGGTCATGTGTCACACATTCTTTGAGGAAGTCTTTTAGCCTAACCAGTAAAAGATTTCTAGCTCTAGTAGTCAGGTTCTGAGCTCTTGCATCCAGTTTCAGTAACTGGTTTTTTTTTCTTTGTCTGGGCGAGAATGTTGATTTGTTTTCTGTTTTACTGCAGCATTTTTTTCAGTATATAAAACCCTTCAAAAATTACTATGCAAGGGAGGTCTCTTTTTCTGGCAGCTACTTTTTTGGTGGGAAGGGTGAATGAATTTTAAGTATATATATCAAGTCTACAAATTAATGAATTAATATGTTTTAAAAGTTTTATTATGAAAAACAGATATTAAGTTGTCCGTATCTGCTGTTAGCAAAAGGTGTTCAAATAGGGATGGTATTTGATGCATACCAGCTATTGCCATGAGTCAGCGATTTGTCAATTGATGCACTGCTATAGGTTGGTAAGATAGATTTTGTATGTGTGACAAATTTTATTATAAAATTATTTTTCTTGTTGACATCATAGAGCCCTGAAAATAGGCGTCATGCATATATTTGGCTGACTGGGTGTGAGTTTAATGTGTGTAAATATGCTATGACTGAGAAAGCTGGGAAATTCTTAGTTGAGTCCAGCGTACATTGATTTAATTAGTTACGTATGGCCTTTTGATGTTTGAAAGTCTGATATGCAGTTATACTGTGGGAACTGCCTCTAAAAAGAAAAGAATTAGCAATAGAAATCTCTTCTTGAAAACGAATGCTTTCATTTCTGCTTCAGAAAATAGTTGTCTCTGGGGCAGTTTGTTCTTCCTGCTTATATTCCCTTTGGATTTAAAATGTTGTAATGGCAGTAATTTGTAGGCAAAAGGGTAATTTTGTTTCAGTAGGTATTTCATTGTCCATCCTGTTCCTGATTGTGCAAGTCTCTTAAACAAGACCCCTGAATGCAAGACACATCACTGCTTAAACCATTTGACAACCTATTTGATTAAGTTGGTTTTGGCAGGATTAATCATATGACATTTGATGACCAGACTGTATTTTTGCATTTGATTAGTACTTGTGTTTCAACAAAGCTTGTTTGAGAGGGGCATTGGCTTTGCATGGCTTTGGACTCTGTAGACTTCCTAGTGGTCAGGCTCTCTGGGGTCACGTGCATCTCCTGAGTTGTGTGCTGAAGATTTAGCCAAGCTGACTCAGATTTATTACTGGGGAGTTTAATGTTGAGTATCCCCTTTTTTTGAAAGGGCTGCTTCGCATTAAATTTCACAGTCACAACCTCCACTCGTGTTCTGTTATATTAGGTGTTTTAAAGTATTAAGCTTCCCAAAGAAAGCTAGGTAATAGAGCAAATAAGCCAGAAGAAAATGTAAAAGGCTCTTTAACTCCTAGTCTGATTTAAACCAAACTGAAACAGTTCTCTTGATGAAGCAACTTTCACTTGTACTGGGCTTCCTTAGGGCAGCGGAGTAAACTTTCATGTGTGAGAAGTTAAATGACTTCAAACTGGAGGATATTAAATTAAAATGTGGGTAAGCAAATGGCTTCTTTCTCCTGCTACAAAATATAGAGGGTCTAACTGCAGGGAACTGCTGCTTCAAGTCAATCCTTCGATTAACTCTGTTGTCCAAAGAGAGCATTATCTTCTGCTTTACAAATTGCCCTAAAGTCTTCGTTTTCATTTATAAAGCTGTTCTGTGTTTAGTACCAGCAAGAGGCTGATGGAAAATACAACTCTCTGTTCAATATAGACTCAAGCTCAACAAATAGCATTTGAAGACCATCGTATATGGTGCGTGAAGCCAGAAGAGGTAGATCAATACCAAGCAAGCTGTTTCCTACAAAGTATTTTTACAAATCTAGTTCAAGTGGATGTGGAATACATCGTTCTCTGCTCCTGTACAGGAGCAGGAAGAATCACTGTCTACACAGTAGTTTCAAGAATCAGTTGTGTCGTGATCATCACCATTATATTAATTTAATATATCTATATATCTATATATACACAAGGATAGCTTATCTACCAGATCATTCTTAAAACTTTTAAATTACTGCAGCTAGATAAAGGATTTTCAAAATTGTAAAGCAAATTGGGACCCTCTGAAATATTTTTTTTTCCCTCCATGGTTTATTGGAAAGTTTAAGGATGTCCTATTCCTAAGTATTGTGTTACCAACTTAAAGTTAGCTGATGACACAGAGACAGTAACCCATCGCGATCAACAAGCCTCCTCTTGCCTCCAGCCTCATGGCACGGGTAGGAAGCAACAGCTTCATTCTAAAAATTTTTATAATTTTAATTGGAAAACCAGAAAAACTTAATTTCCCCTAATGGTCCCTGTGGATATGAGGGAGATGCTGTAAAATTTTCATTAGTGGGCATGGGGAGGGCTCTGCTGGTCCTTCTTCAGGAAAGTCTGTTCAGGCACGACTCATACTCTGGTGAGAAATCTTTCTCTCCTTTTTTTTTGTATTTTTGGTCCAGAATATTTTGATGTGGCAAAAAAATAATGTGCTTGATACTGCCAATAATTATTATTTTGAGGATAATTTTGGAGTAGAGTGAGCCTGAATGCTTGTGGAAAACCTCTTAGTTTCCAGTAGTTGAGTCCCACCCAAAACTGATTCCAGAACTAGGAGTCTGTATGGCATGAAGATTTAAGGTAAGATACAACAGCCACTCTTTCATTCATTATCTTCACTTGACTTGTATGCAAAATAAATTTTAGCAGCATACTGGATAAAAAAAGTTTACATAAAAGGGGTCTGTGAAAAACTGTCATGGTTACGTTGACTGAATTAAATATTGGTGCAGCAGTTCTTCAGAATGTCTCTTAGTCTAAATTATTCATTCAAGTAAAGTATACCTTCTAACACAAGATTTGCCAATGTATTTTCAGCTGCCTTATTTTATTTTTTTTTTTCAGTTTTGCCAAAAGAATGCAGCATTCTTTCTCTGCCAGCAGGAAGTGTTGTATCAATTGCTTCATGAAATGGGAACAGGTTGAGACCTCATAATAAACAGTTCCAAGTATTTATTAAATCATGTTAGATAGCTGCAGGATGCATTATTTAATACTACATACAATTTTATATATATTAAAGTGACTCCTTGTTCTGTTTTCTGTCTCTCCATCCTTTCATAGCCTCACAAATCCCAAGTCTCCCCCCTTTCAAACTGCCCTTTGTTTTCCCCTCTCTCTCTGCACATCTGGTTGTCCTGTTCTTCCCCTTCCCCCCTCCAGCTTGATAGTCTCATTTTTAAAGCTTTGTTCTGCAAAGTACATAATTAAGCAGTAAGACACGACAGGGCATGAATATTGTTGTATTAATTGAGGGGGGAGAGAGAGGGGGAAGCCAAAGGAAAACTACAGAGAAGCAATACCAGCTGGCACTCCATGGGTATATAATTTGCAATTCATTTAGGAGAAAGCTTGTCCGTGGGGTGGAATTTTCATTGGAAAGCGATGGCCAAGCCTATGCACCAACTGGATGCTTCTCAGAGAGCGTTGATTTGCACTGGGGCAGTGTTACTGCCGCAGTTCTTGCTTGATAAAGCTCCTCTGATCTCTGCTACAGGCCTGTTGTGTCTGGAGGGGCTCTACAGCCAAAAAACTATTAACTACTATACGGAGATAGATGGCTTCTTTTGAAGGAAGGGGTACTGCAGTGCAAGTGACATTTTTCTGCTGAGAAGTAGGTGCTAATAATATCATTCGGTAGTATGTGCCAAAGTGCCCATAACATCTGTCTGGGTGCTAGTAATTGTAACAGCCATTTCCACTTGAAAACGAGCAAAGAAAATACTAATGAGTGCCTGGCAAGGGCCTGCCAGCGTGAGGTCTCTGCTGCCAGTTAATCCAAGTGGTGTACAATAAAACTGCATCTCTGAGGATTGCAAATAAAAACTTGCTCTGTAAAAGAGCTAGTAGGTAGCAGTCATGGTGGTAAGAGTTGGGTGAAGTAACTGCATGCACTGGGCGACCAGCTCAGCTGCTTTGAAACAGGAACTGCTCTTTATTTTTCTGTAAATTTAATGGTACTCCAGTAATCTATACACCCCTTCCAAAGCTTTTGTGCAATTGAGTTCGGTCAGGCTGGAAAGTTTAAAAATAAAAACTTCAATTAGTCCCAGTCCCATCCTTAGTTTCACAGGCTTGCTGTGCTTTGCATTTCAAACGCAACCCTGAGCTGAAGCGTAGCTGAGGAACATGCCTACAGATACTTGAGGCAACAAGGCTTCCCTCTGTAAAAGCCACTGAGAATTAAACGTGTAGTTTATCTTCTGTGTGTGCATGAGCATAATAATACACTGCTGTCATAGCCTGTAGTAGTGCAAAATGGTAAGGACCAGAGATGCACCTCGTGGCAGCTAATAAACTATGCAAGTTTTTGTCTGCTTTCTCAGGCTTTCATTCCCCTCAGCTGGTCACTAGCTTCCAAAAAATGTCCTAGAGTTGCTCTTGAGTGGTTTAAGAAATACAGAGACATTATTCAAGAAATCATTGATGAACGGCACGAACAATTACTTCCGTGTCTGCTGTACGTTTGGAAGTCTGATGCAACGTGTGAAAATGTACAAGTGATCTTGTCTGTTTCCTTGGGAGTACTGTCTTTATAAATGAAGTGGCAGCTAATATTCAGCACTAAATGTAGTTTAATTACATGGATGCTGCACAGCTTTGGCATCATATATGAAATGAATATATTTGTATATGATCAACAAGGCTCTGGCTGCTAGTTTTAATGAGGAACAGCTTTTTGTGTTTGAGAAAGTAGTCTTTAATGTGTGTGGGTTTTTTAAAACAAGTTATGATACTGGAGCATCAGAACCAGCAGGACCAAAATTCTTGTGGGCAGTTGTGCTGTTCAGGAGAAATTCCAGATAAAATATTCCAGCTACTTCTTGGTAATTATCCTGGACCAGAATAGGATCTGGGATCCACTGTGCTTTCATCCCCTTTTTTCTGGCCACTTGAAAAGACAAACTTGTTCTAATTTTGTATTTAAAACAAACAAAATTCTCCTCAACTCCATATTCCTCCTATCAACTACCTTGCTTCATGTACTGATTTTGGTATTCTGGAATTCCCTACGTTACTGATTTATTTTGCCTTCTCTCTTCTAGGGAGGGTGGTACTTTCATCTTTTGTACCAGTGTCTGGAGGCTGTCGCTCGTGTGCTTTAAGGCACATGTGCTCACACTTGACTGACATGTTTGTTCTTGTTCCTTGTGAGCTGGGCTTCATTCACTTTTGGGGTGTGTAGAGGTTGATGACTGGCATGTGTGGCCAGTGCCTACTGATGTTACTGAGGATTGAACATGAATATATGTGGGCAGAACGTGGATCTGCTTTGAAAACTGTTGAAGTGAATTTGTTAATTTATTCATCCTGTATTACACTAGAGCAGCTTTGAGAGGGTTGTCTTGGTCTCTTGGGAGAAATTCCCTCATAAAGATAAATGAATAAATAATGAAAAATCATTGAGTCATCTTTTCAGTTACATCATTAAAGAACTTGGGGTATTTCTTTTATCCTGTTCTCCTTAAAAAGTAGCAAAGGAGGAGGAGGAAAAAAAAATTCTCTTCACTTTATGGTGTGTCTCCTGTCTAGGTTCTTTCACTGCTTTTATGAAGTATCTCACTTCCACATTGCATCCAAATTGATATAGACTTTTCTGAATCAGGGTATTTTATTATTTTTCTTTAAAATTTTATTAGCTTTTTCCCCCCAAAGATTTAACTGTGCCCACAACACCATCAAGGGAATGGATACTCTGGGGTTTGACTGAAATTTTTGTAGAAGTAGAGAGGGAAGAAGATCCATTCAGCTGATTTTGTAGCTTCTGCCACAAATAAAGTTGCAGAGCCCTGTGTATCAATCTGTCTTCCAATTAAGTGTATTTAAACCTCATGAGGTTCTTGCTGCCGCTCTTGTTTTTTGTCGTAATAGCTCCAATTTCCCCCTTCAGTCTTTGTTTTTCACCACAATTAGGTAAGGATACCTTATCATGCTCACCTGTATAGTGTGCCAGACATCTTAGCATGTATCAGAGATTTTGCTAAGCAAGAAGGATTTCAGAGACCAGTACTAAGTAATAAAATATTAGTGGCACTGCAAAAACCTATGACAAATTATAGCAAATTGGGAGGCATTGGGTTGGATATGGGAGGGTAACTCTTCAAAACAGTAATAAATATTTAAATCTTTGAAGATGAAGATAAAAAGAACCATAAAGTCAATACGAATGCTACAATTAGAATTCTTACCTGTCTAGGCAGTCTGATTTAAAACATTTTCCCAAATTGCTGGGTTTGGAAATACCAATTCAGTGTTAACCCCAAGTAAATGGGAAATTGCTGCATGGGGATTAGATCTTAGGTGCCCTGTGCATCTCTTTTCTGGGTTGCCATGTTTGTATCTAACTCCAACATGATGCACTACAATAGGAAAACACATTGTGGGAATGCCATATGCAGTTGTAGCATAAAGCATAATTCACATAAGAGATCCAGCCCATGGAAGGATGGGTGGGGAAAGGAAGAAGTAGAGCAAGTGGAGCACCATGTTTTCCTGTCTAAATAGAAATTATTTTTGTAATGAAAATATTATTGATTTTTTCTTTTTTAATACTGAAAAATTAGCCCTTTTCATAAGAACAGAACAGTTTAGAGAAAATCTGCAACCAGTTTTCATTTAAAAAAGGATTTGACTGGAATAGTTTTCTTCTTTTGTGTGTGTGTTTGTGGAGTGAGGTTTGTTGAGGTCGGCTGTAGTGTGTTTGTGTTCTGTTTTTTTCATTGGGTTTTTTTTTTCCCCAATGACCAAAGAAGAATAGTGAAGTTCTGGAGTTGGTTTTCTAACAATATTGGAGAACACTCACTATTTTAAAAAAATTTAAAAGTGGTTGAGAAGAACAGTTGTCAGAAATGGTTTCTATCTAGGCAGTTTTTCCCTGGGAATGCCTTGCTTTCTGAGATAATGTTAAGGACCAATGTAAAGGCTTTCCAAGCAATGGAAAAAAATGGAGGTCCTGCAAGTCTCCAAAGCTATAAACTGTTCCCAGTGCACGTAACTTCACAGTATTGTGGTGGGCAGAAATTTATTCCTGATCTCAGCTGGTTATAAGTCTGTGCCCTGGAGCATGAAGATTGAGGTTCTTGCAATTTTTAGTCTAGTTACAGAGGCTATTAATCATTATGTTCAATCCCTTCTTGAATATTGCTAAGCTCTTTGTTCAATATGTTCTGAGCTATTGAACCTCACAGGTCAATTACACAGTGTTTATAAAGCTAATTCTAGATTTTGACCAAGAGTGAAAACATAACCCTCAGAGGGACCTGGTGTCGCTTTTAAGTCAACCATTGTTCCTAATGTTATGTTGGTGAGGGGGAAAAAAACCCCACAAAAAACCCTAACCTGTTAAGATATTCAGACTTCACAGAGGGGGAAGGGTGGCTAAACACACATGAGCACTTGAAACTTATGGAGTCTTATTTTTGGTTCTGTTTGGATTTCTCAGTGGTAATTTGGGGGTTAATGCTAACTCTTAACAGATTGTTGACCTTCCCCGTCTCAATGGGTGTTTTACTTCAGCGGATGGATGTCTGCTACTGCTACAGTGCTGGGATTTGAGTCCATCCATCTGGAGTAGAGGGATGCTCAGCATGTTTAGGTAGTGTGAAATTTCATTCTTTACTTTCCAAAAAGCGAGGCATTGGAATATAGTGGGTCCAGATAGAGACCTGGGTCATGATTCCTCTGTTTTTCTTTTTTTTTTGGTGTGTGTTCCTTCCCCTCAAATCAGTGGCAATTTCACTAATTCTGGTGATATAATTTAAAAAAAAAAATCCTAAAAAAAGCACAAACCTGAAGTAAAAAACCAGCCAAAATACCCACGAATGAAAACAATTGACTCCCAGGATTTTGTTATATATTCTGAAAATGTCAGGAAATCATGGTTACTGTTAGGATAGCTGTCAATTTATAAAAGGACATCAGCTTCCCAGCCAATTTTGCGGACTTGGGAGAAGACCATCTGGAGGAGAAACAGAGCATATCCAACGATTGCAGAGGAGAATCATCACCGGTATCATACTCAATTAATGCAAATGCTCAGCTGCCGAATTGCTGCATAAAAAGCTGACACAACAGCACCTTGATTTTTCCTTGGGGAAAATTTTAATAAAACATCACCCTATTCTGGGAATGAAAATTGCCTAGCATTAAGAGCATAAGCCAAAAGTTATATGTTTCTTTCTCTTCTGGGAAGTGTAGTAGCTGGCTAATTTGTATGCCATAAAATGAAAACTTTCTCATGAGCCTGCCAAAAGTGTAACATGCAGTTCGTCATAGTGGGGTGAATAAAGTCTGGGAAATTTTCTCCTAAAGTGAAATGCACTTCACTTGCAAGATATTTTTCCAACTTGAACAAGCAGCTATTACATTCCTTCTTTTGAACTGCTGGACGTTAAGCATCTCTGAATCGGTACTTCCAATTATGGGAAGGGATGTGTGCATTCATTTCCTCTGACTGGCCTCTGCAGTGAGGCTGTTTGGGACCTGGCCAGTTTCTGTTTGTTATATAGGAAAGATACCAGACTCACACATGCTTTTGTTCATAGATGCTAAAACATTTTACAAATTCAAGAACAATTTTAACTAAACAGGGATTACTTGAGTTGCTTAGTGATTTTCTAAGCAAGACAAATGTATTCATTGAAGTGACTAAGATACAATGTGGGTTTTTTTTTCCCTGATAGACTCCACATCTCGTTTAGAAGTCCTTGAAGTCTGAGTAAATGAAATGGACTGAGTAGTCCAGTTAGTATCATTGCCTTACTCAATATTGTGTTCTTCAGTTTCCCAGTCAGTGAGTTACCAGGAGGACCGAATAGAATCCTGTGTAGCAGTAGAACAGTTCAGGTGCAAAGGGACCAGAGGAATTCTCTTGTCTGCCTGCTCAAGACAGGGTTAGCTAGGAAACTGGATCAGGCTACTCAGAGATTTACCCACTCATATGTTGAAAATGTCCAAGGATGGTGTCTGCACAACATCTTTGGATAACCTGTTCCACTCCTTGACTGTCAACAGGGTGGAAAATTTCTGCTTATATCCTGTCTGAATCTCCTCTTTCAATTTATGCTGGTTTCTTTTCCTGACACCATATGCTATCATAAAGAGCTTGTCTGTCTTCTCATAACCTCCTTATAAATATTGGGCAGCTGCTACTAGGTTTCCCTGAAGATGTCCCTTGCCCAGGCTGAGCAAATTTTGGACCCTAAGCCTCTCTTTGCAGAACAATTTCTCTAGCCCTGACCGTGTTGAGTGCCCTCAGCTGAATTCCTGGGTTTGTTGGTGCCTGTCTGATACTGAAGGGCCCCAAACTGGCCTCGGTAATTCAGATGTGGTCTAAGGAGTTCTGAGAAGAGGGGGCTGATCACTTTTCTGGATACAGTACCTGTGCTTCTGTTCTAGCTGTTAACCCTCTCTGCTGCTGGGGTCATGGAGGCTTCTGTGTGGCTGCTCTCTGCCACGTCCTCTGGGGCTGTGTCTATAGAGCTGCTCCCATGCAGTCATCCCCAGTAGCATGGCAGAGGGGGTTTTCTTCCCAGGCACTGGACTTTGCATATGTCCTTGTTGAACCACATGAAGTTTACATCCGGCCACTTCTGCAGCCTCTCCAGGCATATCTGCATGGCAGCCCTGACATACTGACATCAACAGCCCATCAACTGCAAACTTGGTATGAGCTCTCCTCCAGGTTGTTGATAGGGACATCAAACGGGATGGTAGATCCCTGGTAGATCCCTGCCATACTTTATTACCAGCCTCCAGGTACAGTACAACCTGATCTGGTGGAGGGTGTCCCTGCCATGGAGAGGGGGGAGAACTGGGTGGTTTTTGAATCACTCTGTGATTCAATGACAACCTGTTAACCACTGTTCCTCTGGGACAAGGAGTTGATTTTTTTAAATCAAACTAGTTGTCCACCTATCCAGAGGGTAACACATTAACTTAAATAGAGGAAAGCTGTGGAAGACTGTCAAAAGTCTTGTTAAAGTCAGCAATGTTCACTACTCTCTTGTTGTCTAGAAATCCAGTTTTTGTATTGGAGAAGGCAATTTCGTTGGTCAGGCAAGATCTGCCCCCATTTAATCCATGCATACTGCTCCCAGTCACCACCACTTTAGTGTGTCTGGAAATTAGTTCCAAGAGGATTTGCTCCATGGTTTTCCTAAGGACCGAAGTGAGGGTGACTAGTCTGTAGTTCCTTGGTTGTCCTTTTGGTCTTTTTCTGAAGACGTGTACAACATTTGCCTTTCTATGGTGATCAGGCACCATTCACAATCTCCATTCCAAAGGGATTGTTACATCACCTGAAATCTACTACAGGCAAATTTCAGTATTGTCTACTTTGCAAGCCTTAATTCTTACTTTAGGCTGTCAGGAAATACTTGCAAGAAAAAAAGGCCTTGCATTGTTTGTTCTAGAATTTAAAATATTTTAAACTTCTTTCAGGTATGTTCTGTCCCCCTCCTGCTACCCCACCTCCCCCCTCCACCTTCCTCCTCAGTACCCTGTTCCCTATAGAAAATGAAGTTTACAGGGGGTGATTTCAAATACAGTGAAGGCATTTCTAAATTTGTAATACAGTTGATGGTCTGCTTATGCATCTAACAACTTTGTTACCTGGAAACTTCAGGAATTGTTTGGCAGCACTCCTGCATCTTTGTTTTGTTTTGTTTTCTATAGCCAGGGTTTGTCAGAGGTGCTGCAGTTGCCATGACCTGTTTAGATGAGGATGTGAAGTGCTAATGCAAGATTACAGTGCCAAGGAGAACTGTGGGGTTCAGTGTTTGGCAGCACACCTTGTTCTCATCCTTGGATGGGAGGTTGGTTAAGATTCTGGGAAAAATAGCTTTATTTTTGGTGGAGAGATGCTGTTACGTAAATACCCAACATCAAAGGCATATATATGTTTGAAAAATAATTGTGCATGCTTGATTTTTTCATTGCTGTTTTATCTCTCCCTAGCATCACCTGGATCCTGAGCACCAATAGCTAGTGTTCTGACACAGCTTATCGAAAAGCATGAATCAGAGCTCTTCATGTTTTGTTTGTCTGAAAGAGCAACCTAGATAGCATCTACGTCTGCCCAGCTGTTTTCTTGACTTCAAGCATTACTCATTTGGCCCAACACTTGTTTCACTGACCCTTTTGCTCTTAGTAGACTCAGCAGGATCCTGGAATGCATGAGCAAATACTGTGGAGATCTTAATCAGTGTTTTGCCTAATACAAGTAGTGGCCTTCAGGTATCCCAGAAAAGGCTTTTTTGAATATTGTAGAAAAATTTAATTGTTTTAGGCACTTTAGATAAGGAGTATGCAAGAGACAAGGGTTTTTCATTACACAGATCATTAACATCTCTGTTTTGCCTGAGAAGGGTGGTTCTGTTCCCAATTGCCCACAGCTGGCCACATCTAATGATGGATCTGATCATCAGCTGCACTGATGATGCAGGTGAGTCTCATGGTGGTGCTGTGGGGAAGCAGTGCTGCTCAAGATACTGGCTACATCTGTGCACACCTGCTCACCCCAAGCCACCCTTGGGTGCTTTGTGCTCAGAACCACCTCTTTATGCCTTTGATATGAACCACTAACAGTTGTGTATGTGTGGAATAAAAAATGAAATCTAGACTGTTTGCCCTGCTACTATGAATGGCTTGAAATATACTGTACTATTCCAGATTTATTAGGTCCTGAAATGAGGTGGTGGGACTTCAACAATAGTGTTCTCACTAAAAGCAGACATTTAACCATAAATCATGCTTGCGTGTGCAGGCTATTAAATACATAGCCTTACTTTGTGGTGTGCATGTGTACCATGTCCTTGCATCTACCAACCAGTATTGTATTGCAACCAGGGAAATGCTGCGATTAGTGTGCGATACCAACACTGACACCCGCTGTGCTGGGTAACAAGCTCTGTGTAATAGGGCCTTATATCCAGCTAACAATACACTGAGTTGCTAACTTGGTTTCCTGTGCTTATTTAGAGAAGAAGGAAATTACTATATAGAGTATTAAGTGATAATGATTTGCATTGGGATGAATGTTGTTTTAAAGGAGCACAATTGCAAATCAGGTCATTAGCAAAGCATTTTATTGGACAGTCTTCTTAAAATACTGCCTGTGGTGTGGTTGATGCAAAAATGAAAGTTGTTTCATAATAGTGTATCCTACAAAAACTATTTCAAGGAAGGTCTGTGGAGAAAATTTGGGACATTTAAAGAAAAGTATCTTTTTCTATTATGTGAAAGAACTTTTAGGTTGAGTTAATCCTAATCAATCAAATATTTTGCCTTTTGGATAGTATTTTATTTGCTAAAACTTGTTGAGCAAAAGGCTAATTAATTTTTTTAAAGGGTATGTGTCAGTAAAAAATGTTTTTTTTCTCTAATTCTGAAGTATGTGATAGAAACTATTAGCGTTTAATATGCCTTTTCTTTAAAAGATTGCAGTGTGTTATCCTCAGCTTTGTATTAGCTACCAAGGAATAGTTTAATGTGTTCATTTTGATGTATAAGTGTGGAAAACCTCCAGGTCTTTTATATCAGAAGTTTCTTTGCTGCTTGTATTTTGTGGCCACAGTAATTTTCTGGGTTGGTTTCATGCACTTCTTGAGGTTAAAACTTTCATGACATCCACAGCAAAGCCCTTGTGCTTGCTGAATCCCCGTTTGCATTCTCAGGAGCTACAGAATGTGGTATAACAAATCATTCGCTGAAGAGCGACCCTCAAATGTACATGTGAAGGAATGAAGTTTAATGTTTCTGCTTTTTCCCTCCTCTTCCCCTGAAAAATCACGGAAAACCAGATGTCCACAATGTGTAACCTGATGGTGAAATGTCATTACAAGGCAGCTTTCTTTGCCAACTGACAGTTTTTCCTACCAGTCTGCATGCCTTAAGCCTGTGCTGTCTTTTGTCTGATGGCTGGTCATATCACCTCTATGACAGGCTGTTTTGAAGCCCTAAGTCTTGCAGTTAGAGGGGGGTTCATCATATGGTGCTGAGCTTTGTTTTTTCTGATATGATACCATAGCATCTTTCTCCAAATGAAACAAGGAAATTGGCGTTGGATTTGTTTTTGGATAATGCCATTTTAACCCTGCTTTACTTTAACCCCCAAAATCTTAGCTTCAGAGGTCTCCAGAACCTGTTTGCATCTGTCTCTGTTCTCCTTGCCAAAAATGTTCTTTGCCTTCCTGTTTTACTTTTGGCTTTTTGACCTTCTCTGCTTGTGTCCGTCAAGCTTTCCCTCAGTAAACATTTGCTAAAATTGATTCAACCCTTTTTAATGTATCCTGCTTTTTTAAAAAAAATTATTTTTAAAATTTATTTGCACTAGATTAACAGATGTCCCTCTGCTGGTGTTGATACAGAATAATGTGGACTACTCTTGTATGTTGGACCTTTTAAGTAAATAAATGTTCTCTGTTTTGGTTTCCCTGTGGCACAATGTATCAAGTGCTGGGTATGTGTTTCTGAGGAGTAGACTAGGTTAGCTACTTCAATCGTGATTTGGAAGGTGAGCAAGTGTCAGGTTTCTGTAAAACTGATGTCTGCTCTGCAGGCGGGAGCAGCTTAATCTGCTGGGGTGCCAGGCACTTGGGTGGGTAAAATGCAAGCGGAGGGTTTCGGCCGCACCAGCTGTGCAGCAGCAGCTGGAGCACTGCCTGAGAGCAGTTGGCATCACTGAGCAGTGGCAGAGGGGCTTCGGAGCCAGATAGAAATATAAACACTTTGTCTAGCTGAAATGATTAGGGGAAGTATTTCTGTACCTCCCTTATTAACTGATCATGAAATATGGAGCTAATGTGTTAACCATTAGCTCTGGTACGACAAACAGGCTCGTGAAGAACGTTACTTGTTTGGGACTGCAATGAAGTCAGTGGAACAGAAGCAGATTCTCTCTGCGTGTTTGGTGGAAGGAGGTGGGAAAGTGTGCCATTGAAACATATTTTTTCTCTGGTCTTACGCAACTGAACCAGCTTAAGCATTATGGGAATAGGTAGGGTGATGGAAAAGCATTTTAAAGACAAACATACAAAAAACATGTAGGTTTTACTTTTAAATAATGTTCTGACAACCTTTAAAGTGCTATGATTTCAAATAGCCTTAACTGGAAAAAAAAATTGCAAAGATTACCTGGACGGGAGGGGGAAGAAGCACCCTTCAGCTGAAGTTTCAAGTCATTAAAAATGACGTGAAAATTTTCATGCTGAAATAGTTATTTCTGCAGAAATAAAATTTTCAGCAAAAGTTTTCTGAATTGACTAAGTATTTTATTCAGAAACAGGAAGCTAGTTGGAAGCCGAGAATCAGGATGCTTTGTTCTTATCTTCAGTGTATCTGCAAAAATGAGCCTGAAGCAATGACACGTACCAGTTCTCCAGTCACAGAAAAAAATAAATCAATGAGAAGCCTTCCTGACTTGTAGTAACTGCAGACAATAATGCACTTATTAAAAGAGAAAACTTAGTTTTGTGTTTTTCTTGTCTGCTCTGTAAAATGGTTTTATTTACTCAAAAATTTAAAATTGTTGTAATAATATATTTTAGTTCCAGTTTCATTATAAATGCTGCTTAAGACAAATTACATGGAAATAATTTTTATTTTCTATTTACTAGACCTTAATTACATGTTTCTTAATAGTAAAACATAAACTGAGAATTTCACTACATAGGCAATTTCTGAAGCTCATTGTTACACAATTCTTGTTTGGAAGAAAGTGCAAATTTAATGTAACGATTCAAGTGGTCAAACCCAGATCTTTTCATGGCTACTTTCCGATAATATGTAGCCGTGTAAGGAAAATTATTTCATCCAAACTATTAAGCTTTTCACCTGGATTAAAATGGATGATTAAAGTTTATATTCAATGGCAATAACAAGTAGGACAGACTTCTGTATCTGTCAGTGGCTTTTATCCTTGAAGGCAAAATATCCTGTCATTAGTGATTCATAAAAATTCCAGACATATAGTGGCTTAAATATTAAATACAACAATGTGCTGCAACTAAAGATGTAGTTGAGGACCCACAGCTTATCTAAAGAGCTAACAGCTGATGTCTAAGAACAGGTCATTGGACTTTAATTTGGCTGTTAGTTTTCTTTATATACCGCACAGTAAAGAAAACAGTTTTAATTACATTCATTCAATGCTGCCATTTCTCAAGGAAGTCATGTACTTAGTGCAAAATGTTTTCCCTTGATGACCTTGCCTGCTTCTTACAGAACTGTGTCTGATCTGCAGAAACCCTGCCTGAATCAAAGCAGTTAATTTCAAAACCACACCTACTCACCCCACCCCAAGAAACATGTCTACTCTGCAGGTTATATTAAATGTACTGGTAAGTAAAGTCATGACTTCTGCAGTTGTGAGGGAGGTGAAACAAAGCCTGGAGTCATGTGCAATGACCTTCCTATTTGTCTTCTGAAACCTCATTACGCTCTGCAATTGTTGCCTGTATTAATGCTGATCCAATAATGGAAATTCTTGGGAACTAAACTGTCGTCAGTAACCAGAAAACCATTACTGGTATCCATATTTGTTAACGCATTGTTTGGGGCCTTTTATTTGTAGTTGCTACTCATCAAGGCTAAGCTGAAGTTTTGGTGATTTAAAATCAAGCAATATTGATGTTCAAGTGAAAATTTTGTGAGAAAGGGCAGTGTTTGTTCCTCTGACAACAGATATAATGAAAAAAAGAAAAACTTTTTTCTATGTTTAACCTGAAGTGTGACAGGCTAGGAATTAAAGTTGAAAGATTTAAATTTGTTTGGTGTAGATCTGTAATGTTTAAGCATGGTAGAACATAGAATCATAGAATAAAAGAATCATAGAATCATAGGGTTGGAAGGGTCCTCAAGAGATCACTGGGTCCAACCCCCCTGCCAAAGCAGGCTCCCTAGCTCATATTACACAGATAGGTGTCCAGACGGGTCTTGAGTATCTCCAGAGATGAAGACTCCACCACCTCCCTGGGCAGCCTATTCCAGGGCTCTGTCACCCTCACTGTGAAAAAGTTCTTCTGCATGTTGGTGCGGAACTTCCTGTGCTCCAATTTGCAGCCATTGCCCCTTGTTCTGTCCCCACAGACCACTGAAAAGGGGCTGGCCATTTCCCCCTGCATCCCATGTCTAAGATATTTATAGACATTAATAAGGTCCCCCCTTAGTCGTCTTTTCTCCAGGCTGACCAGTCCCAGCTCACCCAGCCTTTCGTCATACGGGTGGTGCTCCAGGCCCTTAATCATCTTTGTCGCCCTTCTCTGGACTCTCTCCAGGAGGTCCCTGTCCTTTTTGTACCAGGGAGCCCAGAACTGGACACAATACTCCAGGTGGGGCCTGACCAGGGCAGAGTAGAGGGGGAGGATCACCTCCTTCGTCCTGTTGGCCACACTCCTCCGGATGCACCCCAGAATCCCATTGGCTCTCTTAGCCACCAGTGCACACTGCTGGCTCCTGGCCAACCTGTCATCAACCAGGACCCCCAGGTACTTCTCCACAGAGCTCTTCTCCAGCAGGTCATCCCCCAGCCTGTACTGATACTAGCGGTTATTCCTTCCCATATGCAAGACTCTACACTTGCTTTTGTTGAATCTCATCTGGTTTCTCCCTGCCCAGCTTTCCAGCCTGCTTTAGCACTGCCAACCCTACAACTGCTTCAGAAGTGTTTGTGTAATGCACTGTCAATGCAAAATGTGCTCAAATATTTCTGAGCACTGATGATGTGGAGTGCAGGGTCATGTGGAACCAGAGTGATGAGAGCCTCTGGTTGGCTGGATGCATGGTGGTTTGCAAACCGTGTATGTATGTGTTCGTAGGTAGGTACAGTTATGCATGCATATGGGTAGTGATCCAGTAAAGCTGACAAGCTGGATTAGATTTGACAAACTGCTTTCTATATTTTTGTTCAAAATCATAACTACAAAATTTTATGGTTGAAAAGAAATAGAAATTTTTTAAAAATCCACTTAATATAAAATGTATTTTAAAAAACGCCTACAAGAAGTCATGAGATGATGGTGATGAAGCAATGCTGACCTTGTGCTACCTACAATGCAGTGACCAAGCATTTCCATAATGTGATTACTTTTCACATTAAACTGAGTGAATTACAGCACATTTTCTCTGAAGTGTGTGCTGTAGCTGTGGTGTGAGTAAATCCTGGGGCTTTTAAAGTATTGCAAGACTTCTGTACTTGTGGCTGCTTTGCTATCAGTTGCAGTTGAGCAGTTATTAAGAAACATAATTTTATTTTTTAAAGGAATATTATGATAGAGGCATAGTTTAATAGATTACAGTGAGTGAAGGAAATGAAGCGGTGAATGGAGGGAGTAAAGATGGCTTGTTTATGGTATTGTGCATAGTGCCTTAAATCTAATTTTATTTCATTTCTTTAATACTAATTGTTGATGCTAATGTTAAACCAATGTAATATTTTAATAGCAAACTTTAAAGCCCTCATGTTGCTCTGCTGAGTGGAAGGCGTTAAAGTGACATTGAAGGAAATGCTGTCTGGACTCTGCCAACCTGAGAGCAGATTAAAATTTGTATAAAAAGCCAGGACTAAATGAATACATCAGATTTTGCAGTACTTCAACCTCAGAATTCGGCTGCATTCAAATATTGTTCCTTTCTTCTGGTGTAGAAAGTGCTGTGATGCTTTTGGCAAGTTATTAAACATCTGAGCCTTAATTTTCCATCTGAGGCAGAAGGAAATTATCTTTCTCAGTGGATATTGCAGATATATTAAGAAATGTATCTTGAAGATACTCAGATGTTACAGTACTAGGGAGGCCTTGAAAATGCAAAGATAAAGTCAGACAAAAGTTATTCAGTATTGCTTCCCTTTGCCCACATAACACAAAGAAGTTTTATTCTGTCTGATGCAATTTTTGAATCAGTATCGTTTTTTTAGCCTTTTGGTCATAAACAATGAGATGAACTTCTGCTAAAACTGAAGTTTGTCACTTTCTTGTGAAAGAGCACATTATTTCTGATATTTTAAACGTAAGGGCCTTCATGCGACAGCCTCAGAAAAATCTCTGTTTCTACTAGGAAATAGCTAAAGGGGTTCTGCTATTCCTGCATGTGGGTTGGTGCATCCCAAGCACAACTAAAAGCAGGGTGGAGAATGGATTGAGAGCAGCCCTAAGGAGAAGGAGTTGGCGGTGCTGATCGATGATAAGCTCAACATGAGCTGGCAGCGTGCACTAGCAGCTCAGAAGGCCAACCATGTCCTGCGCTGCATCAAGAACAGCGTGGCCAGCAGGTCGAGGGGGGTGATTCTGCCCCTCTGCTCTGCTCTCATGAGACCTCACCTGGAGTTCTGCATCCAGCTCTGGGACCCCCAGACATAGAGTCCAGAGGGGGACCACGATGATGACCAGGGGGCTGGAGCACTTCTCTTGAGAAGAGAGGCTGTGAGATAGTTGGGCTTGATCAGCCTGGAGAAGAGAAGGCTCTGGGGAGACCTAATTACAGGCTATCAATACTGAAAGGGTACTATAGGAAAGTGGAGAGGGACTGTTCACTAGGGTGTGTAGTGACAGAACAATGGCTTCAAGCTGAAAGACTGCAGGTTTAGATTAGATGTTAGTAGGGAATTCTTTACTATGAGGGTGCTGAGGCCCTGGCACAGGCTGCCCAGAGAAGCTGTGGCTGCCCCCGCCCTGGCAGTGTTCAAGGCCAGGCTGGATGGGGCTTTGGGCAACCTCATTTAGTGGAGGCTATCCCTGCCCATGGCAGGAGGTTGGAACTAGGTGATCTTTGAGGTCCCTTCCAATCCAAACCATTCTATGATTCTATGATTAAGATACTTTATTATGGTAAACCCAGATTTTGCATTGCAAATGAGCAGGTAACTGTGTACCATCTTAGCATTTCCCTATCTCCTATGATAAAAGAAATGCCAAAGCTGTTTTAATTATTTACTTTAAGAACAAGGAATGCAATCATAATATTTTCATAATATTATGTTAATTGGACTGATGCCAAGCTTATGTTAACACCTTGGTTTGGATTTACATGTATTAAAGTATGCCAGTTGTTTTTAACGTGTGATTCAAGGAATGCTTGTGTACTTCAGGTTTAGATTTTTGTGTATGGTGTTGTTTTTTTTAATAATGTGTATGTGTACTAATGGTTCAGTTAAGTGTTTTTCATTCGAGTATTGGCCTTTGCAAAAGGAAAACACAGGTTTGTGGGTTTTTAACTTCATGCTTGCACATTAAAGTTTATTTTATTTTGTGGCTTTCTTTTTTTGCATGCATTTTTAGAAACCTGCTGTTAGGTTGTTTATTCTAGCACTAATGTACAGGTTTGCCAGTGCATCATATGGAAGGGGGTTCATGCCTTTAATTGGTATTCATTTTTATTACTTTGACTTGAGATTTTGGTTAAAGAACAGCTGTTGGATAAGAGCAGGCTTAATGTTGTTTATATTACCTGGGTTTGAAATGAAAAGCAGCAATTAAAAAATGTAAATGAATATTTCTGGAAAGTGACCCCAGGGATGCACTTGATGTATGTTGTTTGCTACAGTTGATGTGATGGAGGCAAATTACGCAGTTTAATATTCAATGATACCTTGCCCCCTGCTTCTCAAAAGTTGAGCTTTAGGGGAATACAGTTGGCAGAATAAGAATAGAGACTAAAGTATTAATTCAGTGCAACAAAATCCCATATCCCTTGAAATGTGAGATCATATCTGACAACACACCAACTTTGAAACCTGTATTGTCTTTCCCGGAGTTGCACAAAGACCGGTACATGCTCTCATCTAGTAACCTCCTGTACCCCCCCATCTTGTTAAAGAGCCTCGGCAGCTTCTTTATTTGCATTGCAATGGTTTGGGAAATGGCAGCGGTCAGGCCTTGCATAATCCTTGGATTTAGGTAGCTGCAAAGGCTGTTTAATTTGTTTTTTGATAGACACCTGCTAGGAGCAGGGAAGAATAAGGGTAAGATAATGATAGTCTAACTATTCAGGTATGGGACAAGAACTTATTTCAGATCCCTGTAAGTACTCCTGGTAGTCTTTGCTGATAATCATCATATTAAACTGTCCTCAATGAGCCAGCATTGTTAAATTATGCTTTGCAAAAACAGATTTGAATTGCTTGACTGCCAGCTGCTTTTTTTGTTTGGTTTTTGTTTTTGTTTTTTTCTTTTAAGACATGGTTTTTATAGCAGGCCTATGAAAAAATCATTGTGCAAGTAATTTTAGTGTCAGTGCTTTTCTGAAGCAGAAGTACACCAGTCTGGAAATGTGTGTGGACTTTGAGGGAGGAGATAGAAGGCATCCTTTATTCCGAACAAAAATCCAAATTACCCTGCTTGCTCTTCCTCTCTGTGTTATTCATGGAGAAGTGCAAGTGCAGCCCAGAGTCACTGTGACTCTGTGGTGACCCTGGAAGGGCTGCTCTTCTCCTGACTTGATGCAGTCTGCGGAGTCAGGCTGTTTGCTGCATCGCTTGGTGGATGAAAGTTTTCAGGATAGTCCAGCAGGTGTAAGAATGATCAGTAATTTTAGAAATTACACAACGCCGTTACCACAATAAATTATCTCAGAGTTTGGTAAGGGTGGCTTCATTCCAAAAAGGATTTTTCTTCTGCTTTTGTCATTTTTTCCAAGTTATCCCAAACCTGGCACCCTGAGGAAACTCTTGAATGTGCATATTAGAGATTGGTTGAAGCACAGCTAAAACTTCCTAGGATTTCATATGGTACCAGTGTACTGCAGCTCCTTATAGGATCTGTCCTAAATTGCCTGCGTATATGCTGCAGCATGAGAAGGGACTTCCATCTGAAAAGGGACCAAGTCAGATTGCTGCTGTGACAGGTGATGGTGGTCTGAGATGCCTGGAGAACACAAGAGCAAGGGTGCTATTTTTTCCTGAGTATATTCAGTGATACTAATATATGCTGAAAAAGGAGCCTAACGAGGAGTTCAGAGGGTTGAGGAAGGTGTTGGGCAAGGACATCGGTGTGTATGGGCATGTATGGAGGGTAGGGGTGTAAGAGTGGATATGGAGAGCTAGGATTGAAAGGCAGTATCAGAAGCAGTTTTAGGGAGAATGGGCAACAGTTTAGGAGTGCAGGGGAAGATGATCTCTAATACTTGGATCACAAAGTCCTTCTGGAATTCAGATCTTGCTGTGGAGTCCTCAGTTTCCCTGTCCTGTTTCAGAAAGTAACTGATAGGCATGGCCTAAAGACAACTGATCCGTTTTGGCATAGAAGCTATTACTGTTGTTAGTGTTTAAACTTAATTACAGAAACCTGTGATCTAGGCTTCCCATTAACAATACAGTTACAGATGAATCTGTGTGAGAGAGATCTGTATCAACAGGTAATTTAGAGGAAGGAGCAATATTACACACAATGAATTTGAACCAAGACATCATGGTATAATATAGCTTTATCTGCAAAGACTGTTTCTTGCACTTCTTTTACTTGGTGTTTTTTTTTTTTTTTATGGGGAGAGTTTAGTGTTTGTTGGCAGTCCTGACAATTACCAGCCTCGGACCCTTTTTTCTTACTCTGAAATGCTTGGAATTTGGCATTTATATGACAATTATTTTAACAATTCAAAAGTAAATAAGAGGTGAAATCAGTGTATATAGAGAAGATCTACTTCAAAATGCATTGATGATATTTAGTGTGTCTTGTAAACTGCTATAAAACTTTTCTTTATCTCTTTTTTTTTTTTCCCTTTTGATCAAGTAGGGCAACAGGACCTGAGTGGGTCTCCACACATGAATTCTTCTTGTGCTAGTGGCCTTCATAGAAAGTGAGAAAGGTGGTGTCTTACTTCACAGAGCTGTGAAAACTGTGATAAAACCAATTAGCCATCTGTGCATCTATTGTAATTGGTAGTTTGTGCTGTCATGGGCAGTTAAAGAACAAGCAGCCTTTTGTGTGTTTATCTCTCAAGTACTGGTTGTACCGAGGTTAATGAGACTCCCTAGGAATATAAGTACCTCAGATACAAGTGTAGAGTATGAAGTGTATATTTTTATTGTGACTTTTCAAATAGAAACTGTTTATTTGGGAAGTGTCAAATCAGTGGCTGGCACATGAAATTCAAAGGGAGCAGTAAGACATTTTAAAGCGATCTTATGCTTAGTTTTTTTATATCACAGTGGCTTCAGCAGAACTGTAGATGGAATTCTTCTTGTCTGAATTTTTATTGCCTTAGTAATAGTATCTGTTAGTACTTGGTGTTTTAACATTGTAAATTATTTCCACTGCCTTTTCTGAGGACAGGCAGATATCCTATTGGACACACAAACTCTCAATATTACCAGCCCTAATAGCATTGCAGGATTTTTGTCAGTCATTTTTGTCAAAATTGTGTCAGGCAGCAGCCATAATGTTATGCTGGAGTACCTAAAGCGCGTACGTTCTCTCAAAGACAGCCAATTCTGTTGGGAATCATACCTCAAAAGAATTGTTCTGCAGCATTTACATTTCTGAGGCCTTCAAACCTTTCTTCAGTGAAACTTAAGTTGCAGTTTGTCCTTGAAATGCTTTAGGGGAAACATAATTTATGTTTTGGTGGTTCTCCTGTACTAGACTTCTTTTTCTACTTACCATTCTTAATTAAATGCAATATTGTTTTTTATGGCAAAATTACTGTTTTGCTCCTGATGTTTTTGTAAACAGGGAGTTTTATCCAATAAAATGGGCATCTACACATAGAATCGTAGAGTATCTCAGTCTGGAAGAGACCCATAAGGATCATAGAGTCCAACTTCTGGCTCCTGAAACTACACAATAGGACTAAAAGTGTTGTCCAGGTGCTCCTTGAACTGTGACAGCTTTGGTGCATTGACCACTTCTCGGGGGAGCCTGTTCTAGTGACCGACCACCTTCTCAGTGAAGAGTCTTTTCCTAATGTCCAATCTGCACATACCCTGACGCAGCTTCATTCCATTTCTTCACGTCCTGTCGATGCTCTTGTATGTCTGTTTGTAGGCTGGATTGCTTTTTCTTTGGGTAACACCTTGAAAGCTGAATAAAAATTGCCTAATGTTATGTGGGAGGCATATTGTTGCTCATCGGTGTTAAGTGAGGCAGGCACAACCTGACTGAAGATGGAGTGCTTTATTTGAATATCAGACACTAGATAGCGTGAGAGAAACGATTAGATAAAGCTACAGCAATTCCATTGTTCAGATTTCAAACTAAAACTATGTTTTAGAGAAAGAAAAGATATGGGTGAGAGCACATAACTAAAATGACAAGTACTTTTCTTGCTACAAGTTTTCTTCTTGCCTTTATCTTTTTAAGTTATATTCACTACAATTTTCTTAATGGGTCCTTCTCTTCTGCTTCCAAAGCCCCACACTGAAACAGGAGGCAGGGAAGGGTGGCGTTCCTCCCCCTTTCACTTGGATAGGTGGCCAGCTTGGCCATGGATGCTCATCTCAATTCTCTGTCAATAAATAGTGTAGTAGAATGGAGTCCCATTTTAATGACTAGGCTGCTGGGGATATGCTAATTTTATTTTTAAGTTTTAATTAAGAAGATATCTTACTTATTGGAAGAGGAACAGAACAATCAAGTGTCAGTGATCCTACTTCATAAAATAACTATTTTAAAATCCAGAATGTGAACCAGTTGTGTTTGCTGCTGTATAATTTTGTCCATGAACCATTTAGTTTGGGCTGCCTCATCTTTTGAGAGTTTATTGTTCCTTTGTTGAAAACAATGAGATTTCTCTTAAGAAAGTATCTGAAACAATGTGTTATTATAATTCTAACTGCATGATGATAGTCAAGGGACCTCTTAGATTATGAAAATGTCTGCTGAAAGGAGGTTTGGCTTTGTGTTATGGTACAGTAAGGATTCTTTTCATAGTAATCTGCTAAGTCAGTCAGAAATTAAATATAGTACCAAGCTTTTTTTTTCCTCCACAAGTTTTTGCAAGTAGGTTTAGTCTTGTGTGGGTTCTGAAGAAGGAAGTAGGTGTCTGAGCACCAAGGCAACCGTCCTTTAAGAAACATGTACGGCTGCATCATTCTTCTCCTGCAAAATAGTTTGATATGTCCAGACTTTAGATACTGTCTGGAACGGCCCAAACAAAACCAGTGAAATATTAAAGCGATGTGTGGTGGTCTTGGTATATGATGACCAACTTGTAGAAGTGTGGTGTTTTCTTAGAGTTTGGAAGCAAAGGCCCCTCACCTCCAGTACTACAGAGACCTCACATGCAAAACTGCAAATGTTCAGCATTTTATAGACTTCTGGCTTGAAACATTGCTCTGTAAATCCCGTGGCAGCGATTTAAGTAGAAGAAAATTTCCATTCTCAACATTCAGCCTGTCAGTTCTGTGGAATCATTCACCTGTTTTGTTTTAGTTTCTTCTCTTCTCTCAAGCATTAGGGAGTCTTCAACTTGATACAAGACAGTTAGGTATAACCTAGAGAGAGTAATCAATGTATTTTTTTAAAAGTCATTTTAACAAAGTGTGTTTCCTTGAAAATTTCTTACCAAATTAAAGGAATTACTGAATATCTGAACCAAGGTAATGGGAATTCTTTCCCCCCTCTGAAATTAGTATATTGCTCATTTTTTTAATTATTAGAACCTTTGAGGCATCTTGAATTTGCTTAATCCACATATTTGCTCTTTAGGAAAAAAATCTGCTGATATATAAATCCATTCCAGCCACTGTGTGCTCCGTCACATGAAAATCCATGTTCATCTACTTCACAAGAAGATGGGAGGGCAGAATGCCTCCATGGTTTCTATTTAAGAACATACTCTTAAGGACAGGGTTTCAGCTCCAGAGGTGCTGAAAGAGGTTGTCTGAGGAGGAAAAGATACCATCTAGGTGGAGTTTCCTGTGAGACTGAGTGCTCTGTGAACATGTAAACTGCAGTAGCTGTGCTACTACTAACTGTATTTTGCAGAGACAGCTTTTATGGTACGAGGAAGAGGCTTTTTTTCCTCTTGTCCTTTCTGAAGTTTTATGTCTTCAGCAGTTCACGCCTCCTGAGATGCTATTTCTTGCCTACGATGTGCTGGGAAAATAGATAAGCTCTCAATATGCATTAAAGCTTTATCAGCTTCTGGACTGAAGTGCCCTTCAGTGAGAATGCCCAGGTGAATGCAGCCCTTTTGTCTGAATTACTGAGATAAAACAAGACAAGAAGAGCATTCTGCAAGGGACTAGTGACCCAAAACGGTAAAGGGTTTTGTAGGTCAAACCCAACACTTCATATTTAACCAAAGAACAGATAAATATTAATGCAATACCTGCAGTTCTGCTGTTTGTTTCCTGCAAGCACTTGACTCAGCATTGCATCAGGTAGAGGTTTGACATGGCTTTTTGATGCACATAATTCTGTGCCAATTTAATCAGTAAAGAACAAAGGTGTGGGTGACTGCAGTGAATCTCTTGTCCGTTAGGTAGTGTAGCCTTCTAGACAAATATAGCTGGAAGGTGGGGAGGAGAAGTTTCTCATGGATGATCCTCATATTTGATCAAGAGAACCAACAATATTCCTAAATTGGGAATTACTTGAATGTTTCGATTTAATTTTTTTGTCAACAACTTCTTTAAGATCTTAGCACACTGCCATCTAAGCTTGTCTTCTGCTGTCTTCAGCTTTGGCAAACATTGTGATTTGCATGATGCTTACACATTTGTCACATCTGTCCTGTACACCGTACAGAACAGATAAAATACCCATTTTTGAGACTTAGGGGATAAGCGCAATTAACCCTCCAGGTAGAAGACAAAGACATGGAAGAGGGATGAAAAATTAGCATGTTTGCAAAAGCTGTTGTTTAGTTGAACTATGAAAAGTTGCCCTAGAATTTTGCAGTGCAGACTGTTTGGCTCATAAAATGATAATGGCATTTCATACCGATATATGCAAACTGATGCATACGAAGAACCTAACTGCAGCCATACACATGTAATGGTGAGTCTAAACACATTACTTTATCCCAGGTAAGAGTTATAGGCTCATTGGGTAGTAGCTTGAAGATAGTGACAGCAGTAGTCTAAATAAGTAAACTTTCAGAAAATAATAGGAAAAGAAGGAACAAAACCAAACCTGCCATCATGTTATTGCAGAAATCCTATTTGTGTAAATACCATATAACAAAAATGACACAGAAGATGACAGAGAGGGAAAAGACAAGAATGATCAGTCCTTAGTGTAATGTAGCTTCCATTGAGTTGAAAGTATAGCTTAAGACCTGTTAGAATGTGAAACAAAGATTGAGGGAGGGAGGATGAGGTAGTTACCTGTACAATCACAAGCTGAATTTCTGCTGGTGAAGAGGGAATCATTGTGCAACATTTGTTTCGCTGCTTTGTAGTTCTTAGTGAGAAATAATTGGAAAGTTTTTGTTTTTCAAGACAAGAAATGGTTTCCAACTATATGGTGTTGCATGTGTAACTCTCTACCACCTGGAGGCCGGGTGAATTAGTTATTTGTTCTTCCATGTGATGAGTTTGTCCGTTAGTTTTCTATAGATTGCTGCAATAAACATGCATTTACAGCATCTTGTATTTCTCAGTAACTTCCTGTGACAAAGAGCATAGGCTTAGACACCTGCCAATGGTACTTCTCACAGAATGTGCCGTGGCTCCTGGGCTGGTGGCTCTTCTGCCACTCATCACAACTCAAAGACAAACATTGTGAAGAGTAAATACATAAGCAGGTTGTTGACCTATTAAATGGAGATGTGCTTATATTTTGTTTTTGCCCTAGCTAGCAGCTAAGCTCCCCACAGCCACTTGCTCAGTTCCCCATCTCAGTGGGATTGGGGAGAGAATCGGAAGTGTAAAAGTGAGAAAACTCATGGATTGATGTGAAGATAGTTAAATAGGTAAAGCAAAAGCTGCATGTGCAAGCAGAGTGAAACGAGGAATTAATTCTCTGCTTACCATGAGCGGGTGTTCAGCCATGCCCAGGAAAGCAGGGCTGGATTACACGTAATAGTATGAGAACCAGAAAAGCCCTTGGCTCTGTGTAAGCACTGCTCAGCAATAACAAAAATTCCCTGTGTTATCAACACTGTTTCAGCACAGATTCAAAAGAGAGCCCCATACCAGCTACTAGGAAGAAAACTAGCTCTACCCCAGCCAAAATCAGCATAGTTTGTGAGGAGCTTGGAATAATCTCAGGAAATTATCTCACACCACATCACACAATCCTTAGGCTTGAATGTCATTGTTGTGATGTTCTTTTATTAACAATTGCAGTTATCTCTGAAAACAGAACAGATCAGAGGGTTCCTTGTATCAGCTGCCTGGAGAAGATGTCTTATGAGTTTCCCTCCCCACTTCAGGTTTGGTGTTTAGATACCAAACTTCAGGAAGGTTAGAATTTAGCTAAATTGTTCTGCCAAGATTCCACCAGAGGTGTATGCAGGTAAACCTTAAGTAAATGCAGTCTTATGTAAATATTTGGGGTACTTGAAGCTCCTCTGGGAGAGCATGAAGACAAGAATAATTGTCACCCTGCCTCAATTCCCTCTTACTGTGAATGCCAGTGGAAGATCTACTTCTCCCATGGTTTCTAGGTCCGTACTTCATTACATTTTTTAAAGCACAGTCCCTGCTCTCCTGGAGGTACTCCATCAACCTCCTTCAATGCCAAAAGAAAGAATCATCCTTACTTAGTGAAGCAGTTATATTCACCTCAAGACTCATAATTGACTTCCATTGAGAAAATACAGAATAAATTAGATTTTACAGTAGCTTAAACTTTGGCCTTCAAGGCAATGTAAGAACCACCTTCTCAAGCTGTCTGAAATTCTGTAAGAGCAGTTTCTACGTATACTGTAGAGCCCACAGAGGAAGCTCTCAAGCGTTGAAGTTAGTTTTCTCAGAGTAATCTAGAAGATTCCTGAGATAGTTGGCCACATCATCTCACTTTTGGGGTGCCTTCAAAATTTCATCACTTCACAGTTGAGATTGGCTTAAGGATGTCAAGTGGTTGGGTGTTTTTTTCCATATAGCTTCTACCTTTCCCACAGAAGACACCAGCGGCTTGGCATGTGGAACTTGAATTCATAGTTCACATGATCTTTTGCTGTGATCCTCAGTGGATTTTTCACCTTAAATTTTGATTATCCTTGTTAATGAAGACTGTAAAGGAGGAACGGAGGCAGTTGAACAGTGCTGATGAACTGAAGCCTTCCACTGTATGTTGATATGTTGGTAGTTCAGTTCCAGTGCGGGGGTTGTCAACAGTTACTGTGGTTGCTTTACTGTTCTCCAAACAGGAGCTCACCCTTTGAATCATGTGGCAAACTCAGCAGATAGCAAAAATCTTATGGACTGAAATTGTGGCTCAAAGGAACAAGGCTTAGTCAAGAAGAGGAGTGTAGATACACATTTTTCAAAGTGTGGTACTGTAAGCATGCAACTTATCCTAGCTGCTTCTACATCATAGGAATGTGGAGGTTGATTTGGCTTTGTTTTTTGGGTTTCTTTTTAACAGTAGTCTACATTTTGTACATAAATAATTTTTAGTTAGAAAACATGGGATTTTTTTTTCTATTGCAAAGTAGAAAGATACCAGGTGAAATTAACAAAAAACCAACCAAACAACAAGCCAGCAAAGCCTTTCATGTGAGTATCTCAAAGTGAAAATTAAGGGAAGCTAAAATCCATTGCTTTCAAATAAGATGTGAATTTCAGTGCATGACATATTTAAACTTGAGAAAGATGAAGGTGAACTCATCTTTTTGTGTTAAGTTTTAATTCATTTATAGAAAGCTTTCTTCTCCTAGCTATAATGCCATGGATGACTTTGAAATGGGATATCACTGAGTTTCGTCCTTGTATGAGATCAGCTGTAGCAATATATGTCACTCGAAAATGAAATGTTTTCAGGGATTCTTCCCTGGGGATTTTACTGGTAGATATTAAAAAGCTATTGGTAATTTTTTATAACTCTCTCTAAAGAAAAACTTTGTAAACTGTGTGTCTACTATTCATCATTAAAGTCTGTGTCACAGAGATACTGCTACCCTTCCCTGATTGGCTAGATTGTTTTTCTGTATTGCAAATACAGGAATTGTCAGCTATGTGGTTTTGGGAATTGTATGTCATAGTAGATGGGTTAGTTTAATTAAAGCTACTCCACTAAACCGTCTTGCAAACAAAGTGTATACATTTGAATTTTATACTGCTTGAGTTCTTTGGGATGTTTTTGAAAAACGGTTGACTGAGCTGTTGCTTGAAGTGTCATTATTTTTTCTGAGTAGTCTAGGTTGTGGAGCTTTGTATGCAATGTATTAGTAACAATAAGACGTAGCACCAGAACCTGAGTTATGTGTATATACAGGTACATCATAAATCTTAGGCGCTATGGTGCATTTCTTTGTCTAGAATTTTGTATACGTATTTCAAAGATACTGCCATTTCTCCAGTGAAATGTCGCTGCCGTTGACAGCACACTTAGCTGTAGAATGCTGAATATGAATGGCTCTGCTGTCACTTATTGTCTTTCAGTTGGGGCTGAGGAATTTAGGCAAACAAGATGCAGATTATTTTACCTGACACTTGGTATAGGCTTCATACTCTTTCCAGATAGGCTCTTTTTTCCCCGAGTAATTTTAATATATTATAAAGGCATGTAAACAGCACTAACTGAAGTAGAGTTCTGTCTCCGTGTAATATTTGAGTTTGTTTTGGTAAGTATGAGAGAGATGGGGCTGGGAGAAGGCTATTTGTTTATTTTTCTATAGGAGGAAATGCTTTATTGTTGCAGGGTGAGGTGTATGGGAGTGCTGTTTTGCACCCGTGCTAGATGCCCACCTCCATTGGGAGAGCCTACCGATCTGCTCTTGTCTTCAACATAGAGTAATTAGGGAATTCCGTACCTTGACTAAGCTTCACATCTGAAGCTGCTTCACAGCATCAGCTGCTGATCACATCACAGATCTGACTGCCTTGGGACATTGCATTTTTTTCCTGTTTAAGTACTTTTTGGCTAATTTGGGCTAACAGAATTCTTTAGAATAGCCCTTATATGCAAGCGATAACTACGAGTTTAAAATAAGATGAGGCTTGGAAAAGAGTATTCATCTTCCCTAAGAGAAAATCCTAAATCAAGTTAAGAGACCAAATTCAAATTCATTGCACCAATGTATTCCAGTCTGGACTATTTTATTTTATTTATATGAGGCCTTTGCCAGCCTAAGTAACACAGAAGTATCAATAAGAAATAAAACAGCCTCAGTGTAACTGTATTACTGTTCACAGAGGATGTGGCTGTGCTAGGAATGTTGGAGTTAGGCTTTCTTATTGCATGGAAACGGTATAGTTGTCCAAAATCATTGGATTAACCTTTTTTGGAATCAATCTGTAAAACCATGAAATCTTTTTTTTTTTTTTTGTTTTGTCTTAGAAGTTGCAAACATAATTGGCACTGTGTTGTGTTGCCTTTTATTTCAGACAGTGACTTTTTAAGGGAAGTCCTACCATAGCAGATACTACAGATGGTATAGTTCAAATATTGGTTTTGTGAAGCAAGTTTATCAGCGTGTTGTACTTGGAATAACTTGTCACACATTCCGCTGTATTATCCGCTGCTTCACTTGCCGTCTTAAGATAAAAATGATTTTATTTGCATTCAACACATTTTTGTCACTGCTGGATTTTTTTATTAAGGTCATGACTTGCATACTTTATGTATTCTAACTTCAAACTAAGCGCAAACACAACAGTTTAGGAAAGGGTCCTCTCTTGTGACATACCGGTGACAGCAGGGGACTGAAGAGCACTCAGCCAGTCCTCTGAGTACAACTGGTTAGGCGTCTTGTCAAATCAATTTTTGTAAAACTGTCAGTGGCTTATAAAGTGACTGGCTAGTTCTCCAAATTCACTTTCAAAAGTTTACTCACTTCTGTGTTTATTCTCTCCTTGTGCATTCCACCTGCAGTTGTCAGAACGGCCAGGTACATGTTGAGCAGTGGTTCACCTTGGTCACTCAGTTTCTTCTATAAGGAGAAAATGGGCTCATGCAGACATATGATACATGTACAAATTACTGCATGTAGTTATTACTTCTTGGAGAGGGAGGAGCAGTGGGTCTTACTTCTCCCTTCAGTTGCTACTGCTCTCCCCTGCTCTCTTTTAGATGATTTAATGCAGACTAATGGAAATAGGGCATTCCTCTCAAGTTAGAATTGAACAGGATGTAATGTCACCACACAGGACACAGGGTAACTCCTGGCATGCTTTTCACTCTGCAGTATTAATAAACAATACTTTGCATGTTTAGTTAATTGACCACCAGAGCTGTGACATTGTGTAATCAGTCTTTTTTAAGTATAGCAATTTGCAGATGACGTGCATATCTATTATCTTGAAGAGCTCCAAAGCTGCCTCTTTATATGTGAGAAATTGTTCTCAAGTGCCACAGAGCATTTTGGAGTCTGCCCTGGCATGAAAGTGGTGGCATGATTTAGGGTGCTGATAATGTGAAGCTTGTACTTGCTGCTGGTTTCTGTGCAGAGTTTTCAAATCTAAACTCAGGTATTTAACTTTTTTTTCCTCTTTATTTAAAATGTATTTTATTGCAACATTTTTTAAAGTTCCGTGACTCCCCCACTCCCTTGGAAAACACTCCAGTCCTGTGGTACTGGAGTCTCTGTGTGGTCCAACAACTCCAGCAGTAATTCTAGTCTGCCGTTGCCTGCCAGCCAGGTTTCCCAATCCTGTTTGGGGTAGCACGGGCAGTGACAGAGCACGTAGTTGCGTTCCAGCCAGGTCATGTTCAACCACAGTCAGCAAATGGGGTTGGGAGCCGGGGAAGTGATGGGGCTACTGCAGGGGAAGGAGGAGGATGAGAATACTAGGAAGTTGAGCAGAAATGCTAGAAGAACTGCGTGGATGAACAGGGAGTTCCTAACAAGTCTCAAAAGTAAAAAGGAAGTACAGAGAAGGTGGGAGCAGGGACAAGTAACTGGGGAGGAATATGGAGACATTGTCTGAGCATGTAGAGATGTAGTTTGGAAAGCCAAAGCCAAACTGGACCTGAATCTGGAGTGGGATGTCAAAGGCTTCAAGAAGGACTTTAATGCAATAAATGCAGATTTTAATTTTTTTTTAAAAACAAATTAACTTTAAAATATGGAAGAATATGTCTCTTTTGAGTTAGATCCCATTACTTTCAGGACTGTTTGACTTTTTTTCTCTCTCCATACCTTGGTGCAGCACCTTGCTTGCTGCCAGAGTGCAATTCCGTTTCTCTGCATTTTGCATTCTCTTTCTCCGTGGCTGTCCACCACTTTTTTCCTTAATGTGGTACCTGTCATTTGGTACCTACTGGTCTCTGCAGGTGGTTACTCACTAGCTGTTTTTTATCTGAGGATGCTTCTGTTGCATTCACCCTTACCCTCAGACCAATCTGATGTTGACATAATAAGGACAAGAAATGTAAATGTTTTGAATGTATTTTCTCATCATTTCAAGTGGAAGCTTTTTTCATGTTGGAGACACCTGAGAATAAAATTTTTGCTTACAAAGTGGAAGTCATCTTTTTTCCCAGGGGAAATGAAACCTTTCTATCTGCTTAAAATCCAAGATAAAAAACTGAATAATCTTCTGGAATATGCCTCTGTGACTTAAGTTGGGAAGTAGATGAGAGGGAAAATAACAAATGCTACTTAATTTGGGGCACATCTTATGGAATTTGCTCATGCTGTTCAATTTTTATCATCACTGAAGCTGATTGATGCTGGATTCAGCCATGAACCTTGAAACGAGAACTATTTAAGCACATGTTTAAGTCTTGGTGGCTGTGGTGGGACTCAAGTAAATGTGTGGGGTTCAGGCACACCATGCTTTCTTCAGAGTGGGACTCTATGGAGGATTATGGTTCTGATGGTCTCGTGAAGCGAGCCACTGGAGCTGCCCAGGGTGTGAGCCAGGGCTGTGTTTCACCTGCAAGTACCATCGCACCTCCTTGTTACATGAAAAAGAAAAATAGTTCTATGTGTTCAAGATGTCATCTCAGTCGAGCCTCATTTTCTCTCCTGAAGGTTGACAGAAGCCCTCACACGCTGCGGTTCTCTGTCCTAACCATAGTGTGTGCCCGGTGCTCCCCCAACCTCTGGAGGTTTCTGGGGAGCCGGGAGCCATCTGAAGCACAGGCCAGCAGGGGCTGCTGTAGGAGTAGGAGATGGAGAAGATTCGCTGCCTCCCTTTTGGAGAAGCGCTCCTTGAGGGTTCGCTCCTGCTGCCCTCTTTTCCCGCCCACTGCACCCAAGCACCCTTGGGCTCGGCAGTGCCTTCCCAGCAGGAGTGGGTGTCTGTCACTTACTCACAGCTTTGCGCATTTTGTATGTTCATGAATTAAACACTATGTTTCATCCTTACATGGCTGGAATTAACTTCAGAGTTCTTATTTTGGCTCAAAATGTTTTAAAATGCTTTTGCGTGCATATTGTTTCTGTAAGAGTGGACAGTGGCATTTGTAGTGCTGATTTCCAGATGCCCTTACATTATGGCTTTAGCACCATTTGTCACTTGAGAACTTGCTGGTTTCCTTCAGTTCTGGGACATAACTGAATTGGGGATGATTTGTTGCATCCGTTTGATTGAATGTTGAGTTTTTCGCCTTAATTCCTATGAAATCACCATTAGCTATTTTGGCTGCAGTGCTGTATTGGTTTGAGGCAGTGCTACATTGTAAATCAATATCTTTTCGAAATGACTGCTGTAAATTGCCTAGATAGCATATGCATGGTTACTTTGGCTGCAATGCTGCTGCAGAGCCTGGATACTCTGCCTTTCTGGGAACTCCACAGGCAAGTCCATCATATATTAAAAAAAAAAAAATTCTTTTCAGAAAGAGCATGGAATTGCCAGTGAAATTTAGGCAGAGAAATATCATACCCTCGGTGCTCATCCTTACCTTTTATATTTTACTCCACTGGGATTACCCTGTCTTGAGGGATTTCTTTGTTTTCTGCTTTAGATTTCCCCCTTTCTTAGCTGTAGTACAGCCGTACCATTTCAGCTTGCTAGTGCAGAAAGATGTTGTGAATTCAGTTGCTGAATGAGCCTGGCCTGACTGCAAACACTAACATTGCTAGAGAGATGCCAAAGAGTTGCAGGTGAATCTAACCTGATCTGGGCAACAGCAAAACGGTAAGATGGGGCTTTAAATCTCTGGGATTAATTGGGTGCTGGGGTTTCCCGATTCAACCTGAAGCCTAGTTATCACATGCTTCCAACTTGAGCAGGATTCATTCTGTGCATGTCAGGGTGGGTTTTCTCGGGAATGCTTAGTATCCAGGCAGAGGGAGGCAGTGGGAAGCTGGGAACGCCACATGAGACCTCTCGGCAGCCACCCTGGTGAGACTCCCCGGCAGCACTGCCTGCGGTTTGTAAATACCAGGGAAAAGGTAGGGGAAGGCTTGAAAGCGATGCTTTTCTCGGTACAGCTCTCTGTTTCTCTCTCGGGCAGCCGTATTTATTATTGTATTAAGAGGATAGTATGGGCAATTTTTTCCGATGTATGCTTGGCTGAATGCCCTCTGGGACCAGTGAGTGAAGGACGTGATCAGCCACTTTTTCATCTCTGCTAACAAGTCTGTGCATCTTGCTAGATCTGAATAAATGTCTTTATCAGTTGCAAATTTGCTTGGTGGTGGAGGACAAAATTGAAACGATCCTTTATAAATACATGCTATACCATGGATGTCAGAGTATCTTTTTGCCTTGTTAACCTCTGTGATTATTTTATTTCTCTTGCATTCTGTCTCTGTTTAATAAAGCAAAAAGTGAGGTAGTAATTTTAAGTAGTTGTTCCTGAATGCTTATGTAGGAGTGTGTTAGCAGCGGTTTGGATCTGTGTGGAATATTTCAATGTATGAAAGCTCAGAGCGGCAGTATGTTCAGGGAGAGAGGAGGAAAAACGCAGCAGTTATCATTAGTACCAGACAGAAAGATGTGGCCATTGTGTGGAATAATTTTAATTCTTTTTGATGACTTAACTTACAGCTAGTGTGTTTCAGTTGTAGATCAAGCCATAGATGAATCTCAACACAAATGCAGTGAAACTGAACAAAAAAAATATAAAAATAAAAATCACCATATGTTCTAGCATTTAAAGTAAACCAACTGTGACAGTAATAGTAGACTGATGAAATACTGATTTTGCTATTACTAGTTAGGGGTAAAAGCAGAGAGTTTTATTTCTAGAGGGGAATGTTTATACTTTATGCAGTGTATGAATTATACTCCAAGTAGAGATCAGTTGTATATCAATGTGGGATCAAATAACTAGTCTAACAGTGATTCATGTTTGCTTTCTCTGTACTTACCAATTAAGGGGCTTTTCTTCTTAGTCACTGAATATGATTAGAGGGGGGAGGTTCATTCCTATCTCAATTATTTTCTGAAGGTGTCATTATTATTTTGCCAGAGTTCCTTATTTAAAAAAAAATAAAAATCTAAATGTGTGACACTATATTGCAATGCAAATGATGTGAAGTGGGCTGTTTCCCACTGTACACAAACTTGATTTGCATAATCTTGTCTCAGAAAGTAGAGATGCTTTTTTTTTTTTCAAGAACAACCTTGAGTGTTTTTCTTGCAATAATTATTTCAGCTGCAAGCATTTTTATTGAGGTTTTTCTTTGCTTATACTGTCACACCTATTAATGAACTGCAAACCTTCAGTGCATTTGTCATTGTTTAATGCATAGAAATAATCAATTTGTATTTGCTTTCATGTTGTACAATGAACTAAAGTCCAGAAACTATCAGGCATGTAGGATTTTTAAAGCATATTTTAAATTAGCATATTAGTGATAGTCTTCGTGATTTTATTTCATCTGCACGCATATGTGAAAGTTGTTGCTTCTGCCAGCTTTCTTCCTCCAAGTGTCTTTTCTCCCCAAATGTAAAACCAGAAGCTCTGTTCATTGTGTTACTACTGTCTTTCGAGTTCTCCCATTTTAGTTAGAGCTTAAGAAATCAAGAATGTTTTGGATTTTTTTTTTTTCATAAATATTCCCTGTGATAATACTTAGTTAAATACAGATCCCAAATTAACTATGGGTGAAAAATAATACATAATGTGGAAAACATGCCCAAAAGTTAAAAATGCAGATGGGAACTGTGAGAAATACAGAGTTTTGTGGGCGGTTAGTGCTGAGTGCTCTATAAAGATTATGATCGTCTCTGTGTGGATTGGTTTTGTAGTGATGTTGAGGTCTGTCAGAGAAGGAGACAGGGGTTTACCTGCGGAGTGACTGTTTGCCGTAGTCTCCTTCACGTCTCTGACTCCAGACAAAAAAAAGTTCAAAAAGTTGGAGTTGAGCAGGCTCAAAATCCTCAACATGACATCTCAGCACAAGGAGGTTAGCCAGCAAAAATGGTCACCTAACTATCCCTTTTTAGCTATTTTGTTGCATGAATGTGCATGAATCTTAAACAAAATGAAACACAAAATTCCCAGAAAACCAAACACACAGAGCTTTTAACATATTTTCCCCTCCTTCTGCAAGCTTGGGTGGGTTATTTAAAAAGCTGACCTCTGGGTAGGTACTCTGTCTCAAGTAAGCAGTTCTTGTGTCTCCCAGAGATCGAGAGTACCATTGCAAGGGTCTGCGACTAGGCTGCAGTACAAGTCTGCCTGTGCCATCCCAAGGGGTAGCTGTCGTGGGCACTGCAGGAGGGAGACGCACTGCTCTGCTGGGCTCCAGATGCTGAAGGAAAGGCATTATTTCATGTTTTAATGGGAATCCTGGCACAGCGCTGGGCACTGCTGAGGTGACTGTCCCCTGCAGGTTTTGGGGTGCTGTCCTGGTGTTGACCTACTTTGTGGTCAGTAGGAATTTGCTGGGTTGAGAGCTTGTGCGAATGCTTAGCCTGGGACAGGTGAGGCTTCAGGCTGAAATATTTGGTGGCTTCTTTATAAATGTGACAGTGGCTGTGGCCCTTACAGTTCACAGGAGCTGCCAGGCACATCCAGACAGCTTTGTTGTGTTTATTCTGCTTTGAAGTCCTGGCAAGGCAAAAATATTCAGCTGTTAGGTGGTGGTATACATGATTTGTAAGTCAGGTTTAGACAATACTGGTGTTAGAATTTTCCTAAATGTTTCAGGTATTGATACAATGATAATTACAGCTTATGAATCATGTTGAAGTGAAGGAGAGTATCCTAGCAAATATTAACTGAATCAACAGAGAGACTGGGTGATGCTAGAGGTCCAAAGGCTGTTTCTGAACTAAAGAAAAATGTAGCTGGTGTTCTTAATTTGGGAAGAACAGGTTAAATACTATGTTTTCTGATCTGGAGTTTCCTTAGATATGTCCATACTGGCTTCCAACATCTTTTGTTAGGTTTTTCTTTTGGGATCATGGTAGGAAAGTGCTTGAATGGGAAGTTGGGTAGTTAAGTAACAGTCTCTTAATGTCTTTATTTTTTTAATCCTGGTATCACAATGTTGATATCAGGACAATTTCTCCCAGAGGCAGCTCCATCAGTCATGAAGTGCTTCTTCCATGATGACTTCAGGGTTTTGATATAGTTTGGTAAATATCATTCTGCGACTACTTTTTGCTTTCAAGATAAGTTAGTGTATATTGTCAGTGTTATTGATTACATGCATCTTTTTCACGTGTGACATTTTTTACTGATGTCTCACTTCCACTTGCTAATAATGTATAATACTGGATTTAACAATTTAGCAAAAAAAATGAAGTAGTGAGGGTGAGCAGTTTATTTATTTAGTACTAGGTGTTTAATTTAGGGGGATGATTTTGTGTTAGGAGATTTTTTGAATCAGCACCACAGAGCATTTTGACTTCATAAAAGTAAATTTTAGGCTTTTCCCTCTTGCTGGTGAACTGAAGAAGTAGTAGTATGATACTGCTCTTTTGTTTATCATATTTCTGAGTGGATGTGCTTTCTCTGAAGTCCGTATATCAGTTCTGGGTGGGCCCACAGAGAATGCAGAAGCAGGCACTGTAACTGGTAACTGTCTTACTCTAGGATGGTGCACTAATCAGAAATGGTGTGAAAAGTGTGAGTAGGGATTTTTGCTACGTTGTGCAAACATTTTGAGAATTTATTTTTAGAATTAAGCTAAATTAATGCTACAGTAGAACTAGCTATGTCATCCTCCTGACTAGGAGATCTGTTGCAGCTTCTGATTGAAAAAGATTTGTGGTCAAGTTCAGCTACACTTACAGAAATGTAAAGTAATCTAAGCTAGCACCAAACATGGTATCAGCAAGCTTTTGACCCAGCCTGTATCCGTCTGTCCTCGAAATTGTATAGGATTCATGTTAGTTGTATTTCAGTTTTGCTGTGTAGGATGCTTATAATTTAATAGTAAATTGTATGCAACTTACCTGAAGAGGAAAATACCAAATGTTGATGAGTGAGCAATGAGGAAATAAAACCACTAGGAAGAGGCATAATGCCTGTTTATATATTGTGAAAGCTCACCTTTGTTTAATTAATTTCTGATGCTTTGTGGTCTACAGGCTTATGCATTTGAATATGTCCTCTCTCTTTGTGTACATGCAAAGAAAGTATATTTAAACCTGTAGTGAACATATGTAAGTGATGCTTGTTAGGACATCCCTGTAAATAGTGGGGTTTTTAATGAACAAATGGGTTCTCTTGTTAAATATTGGCTATAGAATTGTTATTTTAATGCTGTGCAAAAGACATTTCTTGAAAGGTTCTACAGTTTAGTGATGAGGGTGGTTGGATTTGTTGCCTAGGAAAGTGGTGGGACCAGCACCCATAACTTTCAAGCTGGCAAGGAATTCCCTGTAATTGGCAGAGTAGTCCAAATACATAAAATTACACAATTATAAAATGTCATACTGCTGGTAGACAGCCGTGCAGGGAAAGATGTGCAAAATACCTGCAGTCAGTCTCAGTTTTGTAAAATATTTTAATGAGAAAGCTAATGTGCTGTAAGGATGGAGGATGGATGTTTTAACTGTAATGATAGATATGATTTTTGATCATTTTGATTCTTGGGATTTGTTCTTCGTTAAAAGTGATTCAAGATGAACTCACAGCTTTGGAGGCGCAAATTGCCACCAACTGCAGAAGGCTTGCTTGGCTGTTTTGTACTGTTACAGCTTTTTCTTTAGAATTGATTTGAGCACAGTCATAAATCTACTGCAGCACATGTTTTGCTGGAACACATCAAAGCAGCAACACTGATTTGTCACTTCTCTGTTGAAATACCTAGGGTTTTTTTTAAAATTGAGCATTATCTCTATGCAGTTCAGAGTATTCTTATAAAATTATAGTTGTCCTTATGATGAGCTCTTCTCACTATCAGTTTGAAAAGTCTCCATTTGAAGTTTTATGTGTCATTGCAAGAAAAGGTATACTCAGTGTTCTTCATACTCTGAATAACTTCAGATGCTACAGTTTTCATTGCACCCCCTGACAAAATTCTGAATTATTGGACATGGAATATTTGCAGAGATCCTGCCATTTTTTCCCTATTGTAGCACATTATGTACTGAGAAGCAAGTTTCTTTGTGCTTCCTTACACTTTTTTTGCTTTGAAAGCTATTGTGCTACTGCAAGTCTGACAAAACTGTAGTAGCCGCTAGAAAATTCCTTTAAGACTTTAAAGTTTTCTAGAATTCTGTTGCCATGTCATTTATCTGAGGGGAAAAAAAAAGAAAAAAGAACAAGTTAAAAAAAGAAGTCAGGTGTATATGAGATCCAAACGCAGATGAGGACTCTTTTCATTTAATTGTCTGTGAAGCTGGACTTGTCATCCTTGTCAGAACTCTCAAACTTCCATGAAAGAAAACAATGGCGGAAGGGTCATGGATGGCTTGTACTAGGATTTCTTGGAGACCGAGTTGGAATATAGGTTATTCAAATCTCTGAAGAGTACTTGCACAAGAGAGTAATGGCAAAGTTGAAGCTCTTTTTCTGTCTATACCTTTTTTATGTGCTCATTTGATAGAAGATACTTTGTCAAATTCAGTGGTTCAGAGCTAATATGTAAGGGAGCAGATCTGGAATCACTCAGAGAGTTTGTCATTCCTCGTGACATTGATCTTCCTTGGAGGCTGTGTTTCCCAACCTGTAGAGTTGTTGACTTCAGGGATGAAGCATCTAAGAGCAGGAGAGATTCCTTTCTTGGTACTACAATGAAACTTTGAAATGTATTAGCAGAATGAAATAAAGTACTCTTATTACCTCATCTTTCCTTTAGTTTTTGATAAAGATAGTAAGAAATGAAATGAAATGTGGAAGAGGAGGAAAGAAAGGAAAGAAAAACAAATGCAGAAAAGAGGGAAGGAATAAAGTAAACTTTTGTGGTTTTTTTACTGTTGTTTTTAATGAAGGAAATTGTCTGAATGAAGGAAGAAGAGCCAAGACTGTTCTAGTCTTGAATTATTTCTTGGGAAGCACTTTTAAGAGTGTGCTGAAGAAATGTGAGGCTCCAGTTGACTTGTAAAGACAGTACATCATACTGCTTCAGCACAATGAAGGTTGTTGTCATACCTGACAGAAAATGGTTGTAAAACCTTTCCATCTGAAAATGCATCTATCTTACACAGGTGATTGTGTAATCTGTCCCCTTCCTCTTTTCTTTTATAAATGCTCTTCAGCATATATGTGAAAATTGGTTTTGAGTTCTGGAACTATCATTGTTTGACTTTTATGTCTGAAACGAACTCTCTGGTTCATTGTAATTAGGAATTAAGCTTTTATCTCATCATAACTCACTACTTTTATCTCACTTCAGGCCCACCAGGTAGAAGAATTTAGTCGATTTCTTAACTGAGTGGTTGGGCTTAAGTCTTAAACTGTTATTTGCAGTTCACTAGGTCTGACCAGCATCAGTATTTTTGTTGCAGTTCCTGCTTGTAGAACAATTTTTAAATTTTTTTATATTTTGGCAACAGGATTACTTGATGATACCTGTAAAAGCATCAAGAGGCTTGCTAGGATAAGCAGGGGAGCCTAAAGGAACTTGGTAGAACCTATTTTCGAGTCCTGGAGTTGTTTACCATTTATTTTTTTAAAAACCTTACCGACAGCCTCAGAATTTAGCAAGAATAGGCATTTTGCTGTCAAGTCTCTCAAGATTTCTCACACTTGAACATGGCAGTGGGAAGACTTACTGTATTTATGGATACGCCTTTGATGATAACTTCATGATTGGGGGGAGTGTTGGAGGGTAGAATTAAATTATAAACCTGTAAACTCAGAAAGACTTAATATAATGTTCATACAAAACAGCTAATAATGCACTTAGGGAAAGAAAAACTTGTGCTGGCACATGTAGCCATCTGTTGGAGCAGGAGGCTGGTACGGGAAAGGGATTTAAATATTTTTTTAATCTTTATTTTTAAACGTTGTTCATATGGTTACAGAGGAGGGTAGACAACAGATACAAATGGGTAGCTAAGTAAAAAGAGTGTAGAAACCACCTGCCACAATTTCATGGGAGAGTGTTTATGTTCAGACACTTTCTCCACTGCTCTGCTGGTTACCAAGGAGTTGCTGGCTCGTGCCCGGCTCTGGAAGCCGCCTCTCCCACACCGACACCTCTGCTGATCCGCTCTGCTCTCCTCCCACTTGGTTTACTGGAGGAACAACCGTCCTGCTTTTGGAGTCTGGAAAGTCTGGAACCAGTAGCGTGGTTGTAATTGCAGGAGAAGCCTCAATGCCGTGTCATATACCGCTTTGTGGCAAGTAAAGGGAAGGCTTTATTTGCTAGGCATTAATACTAGTACACTTGTATTTTGTGGCATAAGTACAGATATAGAGCTACGTTGAGTTTCTGTCTCTTTTCATGTACATTACAGGCTGTCAGGACTTCTTCATGACCTTCAGCTGAGACCCTGTCCTTAGGTGACTCCTCCTGACGGCTGTTGTTGCAGAACAGGATTTTATTTTGAGGACATACGTAGGCTTTTATATGCCTAAAGTCTATGCAAGTTCTCTTCAAAATCAGACCTTTTAACTCTGTGAGGAGAGGAACATAAATTTTAATGGACTGAAAACTCACTTTTCTGAAGACAAACTGTGCTCTGAACAGGAAAAAGTATTAATTTTAGAAGTGCTCAGCTCCATCTTCCCTTGTCCAAGTTACATAAAATGATATGCAGTAATTCCTGACTGATAGGGTTGTACTCGACTCAGTAGTTATGTTAATTTTTAGGTATTAATTTAGCAGAATAAATATGTGCTATGCTGCAAGTTTGGTGAGGTGAGGAATAGAGGAAAGAGTTGTGTACGCACTGCCCTTAATAACTTCTACCATAAAACTTTATTTTGCTTTGATTCAGCTGTTCAAACTTCTTTTCAGATTTGTATGATCTTGGGATTCCTACTCCAGGTCTGATCAGCTGGCACTCCTGTGAGAGTGGCTTGTTTCTCACTTGGCAGTTCAGCACAGGCATTTAATCTGCTCATTCAGTTCAGTGTTTCAGACAAACACAGAGAATTAATGTCAGAGCTTCCAGTTCAAAAATTCTTCCATCTGGCACTTCAGTGACCTTTTTATATTTGCTGTCTTCCATATGACAAAGACAGTTGGTTTAACATCAGCTTCAACTTCAGAAATAAACCAGACATTTTTGGAGGGTGCCTTTGAGATGGGGTATGGGAGATGTATGAGTAGGTTTGTGCTGGGTACAGCAAGGGGCATACCGTATGCCCTGACACCATTTTCAGTCTCTGAGCTCTGTTTTCAGTTGCATTTGCTAGTTCATAGATAGTAAACTCTGTATCCATATAAAGTTAAACAAATAGTACCTGAGAACATGAGCGATAGTTCTGAGACAGAGCTGTTACCCCTGGAGGGTACCTGAGAGAAGCTGCAGGGCAGCAAATAAAATGCCTATTTTACAGTAATTTTTTACTCACATCTTCCTTTCTTCCTTGTGTGACCCTTACTCTATCTTTTCTCCTTTTTATTTCCCTCCTACCCTCCCGTCCCTTTATATCTTACACAAGTTCTTGCGCTGCTGTTTTTAGCTGTGCCCGTCAAATGTTCAAAGAGCTGGTGCTGATGATTGCAGGGAAGGGCGAGGGTTGAAGGACCTTTCAAATTTGGGCCTGATTTTGATGGTAGTTCCAGTATGAACTCGCTGGTGATGTCATGCAGCATTACATGCTCTACTTCCCCTTTCACGATTTTATTCGCTCCTTTATCTCATGGCTTTTTCTTCCTTGATCTGTACCCATATTGTAGCTTTCTCGCCAGTTGAGCTTTCTTCCAGACCTGTATGTGTTCGTGTTTGTGCTTGTGGGTGAAGCAGTCTTCTCAGACCCTCTTCTCAGGGGTGATGGAGAGTCCTACCAGCTGTGCTGAAAAGAAGCAGACATGCTATGGTTATAACAAGCGCCATCCTACTGCTTTGTTCTCCAACGAGAATGATTATCCAGATAGTTGCATTTTTATTTTGAACTAAGCTGCTTACAATACTCCAGAACATTCCCAAATTGTGTTTTATAAGTAGGAGATGTCAAATTCTGGTGCTGCCAGAATCTGCAGATGACTTGTGTAGTTCTCAATTGCCATGGTATCGACGGAAAATGACATGCTTATAAAGGAAAATGAAAACTTGTATCCAGATAAGATTTTTTATCAGTGAAAAGGAATGCTGGCCTTATGCTCTTAGCAGTTCAGCTGTTTGGTTAGTAGTCGCTTGGCTATTTATGATTTTTTCTTTGTACACGTTAGCTAAATGCAAGTGCTAAGTCTGTTCTCCGTAATAAAGAGATTGTTATGCTACTTTCTAGAGGGCTTTGGCTCTCCAAATTATAATCTGTATCCTGAGAACATTTCACTTAAAGAAGACCAAATGCTTTACACAATTAATTAATGTTCCCAGTCTCTCCCTGTGATAGGGGCAGGATCTTATTTTGGACAGAAAAATGGGATGTGGCATTTACCCACCCAGCCCCTTTTTCCCAGGATGTATATACAGTGGGAATGACCCATGGGGAATAGAAGGTGGGTGGCAATTTTTAGTATTTTACATAAGTCCATAGGTACTGGATGATGATAGTAAACATCTGTAGGATGTTACCTGTAGGAATTAAAAAACAGGTATAATGCATCTTCCTAAAAGAAGTGTTTAACTTCAGAGTAGCATGTCTTTACACTATACAAAAATGTTTAGGTTTTTTTTTTTTAATTCGTGTGGCAGGATGTGGTCTGTCATGCTGGAGTTGATTGTTCTTTGTTACTGAGGATATCTATATTCATATGAATAAATTCCACTGATATGGGACAGCCTATCTTTTACTAAGTACCCTAGCAAGTGATTAATTCAGGGGACATTCATGAGTATTTTAAAATTCATGAACCACAAGAACTATAAATTACTTACATGTTTTAACTGATTACTCTCATTCTTTAAATCCTACATTACTTTAAGCGGTAAATGAATAAATCCAGTAACCTTGAATGCTAAGAAACCTGTTTGTTTGGGACATCTTAATTCTGCTGACAGCAATGAAGTGATTAAAAAAATCTTGCATTAAAACTGTATCACGATAACTAAATCTGGTAATTTATTTAGTTAGTTATTGAAATAATTTCAAATGCCAATTACTCAATATTGCTTGAAGTGATAAAAGGTAATTCAAATAGACATATTCCTTTAGAAATGGTTCCATGAATGGTTATATTGATTTTTATTTAATTAATGGGGCTTATTATGGACTTTATGCATGGAACTTCTTAGGATTTCAGTCTCTTAACTTTAGCATTACTTTTTATAGGAAAACTTTGGCTATTTGTCAACATTCTGTCTTGAGGTACGATAAATACTGTTGTGGTAGGGTGGACACTCTAGGAAACTGTAGCCCAACAATCCTTACTGATGTGATGATGACTAAGCCTGTTTATCCTGCAGCAGTCTTGGGATCTTCTTAACTGATTGCGAGATTGAGTAAGATAAGAGGGGAAAAAAGACTGATCAAGCTGTTTTGTGCATTGTCTTCTGATTTTGATCAGCAACTAAGAAAGTTGTGAAGTACAATTTGGGTTATGCTTTTCAGTGGTTCTAAGATTAGGAATAGTGAAGTGCCCTTCCTTTAATGTTCTGAGTATGTGATAATGGTTCTTTTTTACTTGAAATAAATAAAGCAGCTTCATGTCTGGGGTCACCAAACTTGCCTGAAGTCAGAGGTGGTGAGTCATCTGAAGACTTTCTTGAGCCTTTACTGTCTGATGGAAGTTGGGATGGGAGGGAATGTCTGCTCTAAAAATCCTTACATGACAGAGTTTTTTCGTTGTGTTGCCTATTATGCATGTAGTGATCTGTAGTTGTTAAATGTATTGATTGGCCTATTTTTAAATCCTCTTTCCTAAAAAAGGGGGCAGTAGTGAAGATCCCATTCTCCTGCTCTCTACAGTTAGGATATCTACCAGCAGAAATACCTCTTATGAAAGTGATAACTGTGGTTTCATTGCACCACTTTTAAAAGCCAAATAGCTTCTGAAATAGTTTGTACTTGTGAAAGCTCTGTGTTGAATGTAGTTTGTGGTGGGAAAGGTACCAAATCATGTTAGTAACCTCTGAAGAGGAAGGAATCACTGAAAGTGTTGACATACCTTGAAGTTTACTTGTATGATGACTTAAGGTAAAGAAATGATTAAAACTGCTTAATGGCTCATAATGTTTGCTAGATAGAAGTTTCTTTAAATGGATATCACATTCATACTGCAAATGTTTGCCTTGTCTTTCTTTTAATTGCATTTTATAAAGCATAATTGTTATCTTGTGTATGACAAACCAGGATATCACCTGTTTTGTTTCTACATACACTTGGAATAAGTACTTGTAATAGTTAAGTTGCCATTGATTGCATCCTCATGTATCACTGATTTAGACTAGGGAGGCATTTACAGCACCTCAATGAGTGTCTGGGCTCCACTGTTTTAAGTACAGCATTACATAGATTTATAGAGCAAGGGCAAGAAGGGGTGATGAATCATGTAGATTGGCTTCCTATATGTCATGAGCTCTTACGCTTGTTTAACTTTTATTCTGGTAGCTGTAGCTAAAGCAGATATTCAACAAAATCATCCAGTTTTGAGGCTGCACAGATAAGGGTTGGTTTCCATTACTTTCTGGGTGACCTTTTTCATCTTTGTTGGAGTGCACAAGATTTGTTCTGTATGTAGGGTTACATAGACAAAACAGGTGAAACGTGATAAAAACAAAGGTCCTGTCTTAGAGACGTCCAAATGGACTCAGAAGGAAATTCTGATTAGCACACAGGATCACACAGGAGCATCTATAAGAGGCTGAAGATGAACTTGTATTCTCTGTGACAAATACTGTGGTTTAACTGAAAAACGCAAAAAGGAATCTAGAAATAAGAGGCAGTGGTCTGTGTTTCTCCTGACCACCAGCAAGGAACTACCAGGTGGTAGAAAGCGGTTTACAGGTCTAAAAGCTTCTGATGCTAAGTATTTGTGCATTTCATTTGAGAGGCTGAAATTTCTCATTATCTCTTTTGTTATGTGATACAAGGGAAAATGATACTTAAAAGGCTGAATTAGCGTAATAGAAAAATTCAAACCTGAGCTGTTCCTAAAAGCAATCTGGTCATGCTGGTGAAATCTAAGATCATTTGTATGTGCAGGAGTTCTCCAGATTATGCTATGCATCAGTCTTGCTCAGTGTGCTGTTGCTTTTTTGCGCGGTAAGTTGCTATAGAATTTAGTTCTACCATTCGCTGGAGCGCAGGAGCTGCAGGTCAGCGGACTCGGTGCCCAGGGGCAAAGGCAAAGTTATTGTGGTAGCTTAGCTCTTGCTGATGGAGGGAAACCTGAAATAATCAGTGAATTTACTGCAACTTTAAGCTGTGTAGTTTTGAAGTCATGGCTAGTGCTCAGTACTGATGTTTTAGACCTGCTCCTTTCAGATTTTACAGAGCAGATTTTCAGCATAAAGTTGGACTTGGCCTATCAGTGACCGAATATAAACTGACCACTTAAATGTTGTTTGTCTTCAGAGTAGGGTCAGCATACTGTAAATGCATACTCTTCAGCAGCAGTGCAACCTCATGTTGGTTGGAGTCCCAGTGCATTGTGGTCAGTGGTCACTTGGAGATAATGTTTTATTATTGCCAGGGAACTATTGATAGAGGTGAAAGAGAAGTGATGAATGAAACCCCTGGCCAGCACTGGCAGGAGGAGTGCTGCAGTTGCAGAGCAGGCAGAGCAGCGTGGTGAGAAGTCTCTGCTTTTGCACTTCCCTGCAGTCTTCAGTCTTTTTCCACTGGTGATGTTCAGCCTGTACATTCACTGAGGCTTTTGACTTCTGAGTGGGGGACTGGTTGATGTATGTCCTGGTTTCAGTCATTTGCTAGTTTGAAGTTAGCTATTAGAAGATGATTGTGGGGATTTTTATCCTACTTCAGATTCACTGAAGTGACCTGAAGGTGAAAGTGTCTCCATTCAATATCTAATTCCAAACTATTACTGCTTCCAGTAGAGATGATCAATAGTAACAGATGTCTTGTGTTATCTGTTTTTTTAATGCAATGCTTGGAGCTAGACATGGAGATTTTCCAGTGGAAAAAGAAACAAGAAGCAGCACTCATGGCATTATCATCTACAGTATATTTATAGCTGTGGATTCCAAACATTTTAACCAGCTACAGGTTGCCTTTGCTAATTTAAAGTGAAGACAAGTACAGCTTTTGAACCTTTCATCCCTATTTCCTGCCCCTGTTATCTAGATGATAGGAGTTCATAAGCTAAGAAACACTCAGCAGCACTGCTATTTTAATAGTAATTTCAGTTTACATTATGTTAAAACATCTTTGTGGGTAGCAAGCATTGCAAGAACATGGATCTGGAGAGGACAGTGGAAAGTATGTGAGTGCATGTCTGAGCATATAAGTTGTTTTAGGGAGAAGCAGCCAATTAATTTTACAAGAAGGCTAATTAAAAATTCTTTGTGCAGTAGCTCTTTATCTTTTCTCTCTGAAGTAATAGACCAAAATTACATAATTGCCTTAATTTTGGCCTGAGAGGAAATTGTCATTTGGAATGCAGGAGGGTGTTCCTTTTTTCAGTTAAAACTTGGTTGAATTTTGGTCTTGGAGAAACAACTTTAATGAGAAGAAATGTGAACCCCTGTAAAGCCCGGTTTATAATGCTAGTAATGTCCTTCATTAGAGTTGACCTGGTGTGTGATCGTTTGACCAGATGGTACTGTGCAGGAAATGTACTTTAAATTTTTAATGAATAAGAGAAATCTTTGATCTGCTGTTACAGTGGATCATCAAAACCACATCACAAAACATAAAAACCCATAAAAGTATAGTCACCCAGTATTTCTATAAACAATTGAAAGAAATTGCATTTCAAGGCACAGAATTCCTCTGGAGAGATGGCAGAGAATAATGAGAAGTTTGTATTGGAGATACTTTGAGTTGGGGCGGGGAGGGTGGAAGAGTCCTGATTAGATGTTAATGATAAATTTTTTTTTTTAATGCAAACTATTTTATGGCAGCAAGTTTTCAAAAATGCTTAGATTTGGTGTGCTTGAACGGAACATTATGCTCCTTTAATTGTATGTATTCGAACAGCGTGGTTGACAGCAAATTAGCACTGTCTATCCTTAAATACTTGCGAATATAATGGAAAAAGTACATTGTGGATGCTTTTATTTGCCTTATGGTTTAAGGAGACTCTGGGGTCTGCTTGCACCACACATGATTGATAGCTTTTCTCTGAAGTCTGAAAACTAAAATAATTTCTTCCCAAGTAAAAGTCGTGTTTCTTATGGGTGAAAACAGAAGCTGAGGCCTCGAGTACAACCCCCCACCAACTGTGTGATTAAAAATATCATCTTATATGTTAGAACATATTAAAATTAAAACCACAAACGTACATGACTAGGGTATCTAAACTTGCTTTTCTGCTCGTTTAGTTCTTTTGAACTAGCAATAGCGTATTCTGGTAGCTCAAGCAGCAAGTTGCAGTCTTCGGGGCTTGGCAGAGTCATACTTCACAGCAACAAAGAATTGAACTTCTGTGCTTTAGTGTGCCATTAAGCTGCAGTCTCACGTTGCAGTGCCTGGGAATTGATTTACTGATTTGATTTTTCTGAGACATACAATGATAATAATAATAACACCAGCACTGTATAAGCATTATTTAAAAATACAATAATACACCGGTGCTGGATCTTTGGCAGGCCAGCACCGAAGTGCACGTACAAACTACCATCATTTATTTAAGTTTAGTCTCATCCAATTTTAAACAAATGGAAATCAATACTGTTTGCTGGTATTGGTGGCTAGATTGGAGAAAGAAGTGAAGTGGCCTTGTTGCTAAGAAGATATTGTAGAAAGGACACAAATGTATTACTTTTTATATATGTTCCTCTTTTTTTTTTTATCTTTCCTGAGTAGACTGGACAAAGAGACGCTTTTTATTGTTACAGCTGTGGTGTGTGTCCCCTGTGCAAAATGCATATGGTGTTTGTGATTTTAATGTAGGTATAGAAGATGAATACTTAAGGAGTCTGATGCCTTTTTTGATGCTGGATAGATGGATGAATTGACATGGACTTTAAGCCTGTTAGAGCCAACGAATGCTGTTTTTTCCTTTCAGATATGTGTCACAAAGATGTCTACACGGAACTGCCAGGGAATGGATTCGGTGATCAAACCCCTGGATACAATTCCTGAGGATAAAAAAGTCCGGGTTCAGAGGACGCAGAGTAGTTTTGATCCATTTGAGAAACCAACTAATCAAGTGAAGAGGGTCCATTCAGAGAACAACGCTTGCATTAACTTCAAAACTTCATCTGCAGGGAAGGAATCACCGAAAGTCAGGCGACACTCCAGCCCCAGCTCTGTAAGTCCACAGTCCTGAAACCTGTGCGGGTAACAAATGGTAAAATTACTAACACCTAATAAATGTTTTCTTGCTTAAGAAGGAATCAACTACTTCAAAAAAGAACAAAAAGCTCATGTCTGCTATTAAAGATATTTTCCATATATAATTGTAGTGCTATGTATAAATAGAATAAGAAAAGAGAACTTGAAAAATAATGTATTTTGAAGTTCCTCTCAGATATTAGCTTGGCTGTCTTCTACGATTTCTAATAATTTTTCTTTAGTGATCCTGGTTGAAGCATTACAACTGCTATAAAATTTACGTTTCAAATTTTGCAGATTGCTTATTTGCAAAGAGAAATTCTTTCCCATGAAGTTTAGGAAACATGAATTGCCTTTTTTAATTTTTAAATTTAGGTTTTAGAGAAGCAGATCTGATTTGACAGATTTTTGATATATTTTAAAATTCTCTTTTTAAAATCCAGTAGTAAAAGTAACATTTATTTCCGTGTCAGAAACTCTGTGTGTGAGAGAGGGAGAAACAACTGAGAAGGGTTTGGCAACTCATCATCATTGTTGTTTTATGTTTTATTCTCAAATATTTTGAAAGAAACTAGGTAAATAAAATGTCATATCTTCCATGAATAATGCCCAGAACAGATTTTCCCCAAAAGACCTTCAAAATTATTGAAAAGCTATTTCTGTTATGCTTTTGTGAGAAAAATCCATAGTAATGTGACCTTTGAGTTGAAGACTACAGATCTTAGCAGAGCGGATGTAAAGCTTCAAATCTTAGTTGGCGTGAAATAATTTAAAAGGTTGATTGCCTTTTTTCTTTTTCATTTTTTTTTCTTTTTGTTTTCCTCTGTCTTCTGGACATCATCTGTCCTCCCTACAGAAGTCTGACTGAATTCTGTCTGACTTCTAAGAAGGAATGGCAGAGATTCATTTTCTGTGGATGAGCTTTGTTTAACCCGTGTGAATATGACAGGTAGGATGTCATGCCTCCAGGGGACTGTCCTTTTTAGAAAAGGTTACATTTTAAAATGTAACCATCTGTAGCAAAAAGAAATTTGCTTTTTCATCATTGCCTGGCATTATGTAGCTGGTGCCAAAGATGTGTCTGACTTGTTCCAGATGAGTCCCTAACAAGGAGTTCTTGCCATGAAACTTTTACAATCATTAAGGGTGGATGGAGCGGTTTGCACTGTTTGTAGTCATGTGTGATGCCTGATTGTTGCTTGGCACTGTAACTGTAAATTTAAATTACTTTTTTTGGTGAAAGTCTTAAGGGTTTTTTTGTGGTATTAACTCACTCCCCATCTCCACTGTTCTTATCTTGTTCCTCTTAGAAACTATCACTAATTGCTGTTAATGCTTTATGTACTTCTTTTTGATTAGAACTCAAGGGTTTTGTTTGCTTTGCTTCCCAAATTTTGAAGCAGACTTGTTTTAAACTGTGTTATTGGCATCCTGTACTTTTCCAGAGGGCCTGTACTCTACTGTGTCCATACAGTCTCCTATGATCCCAGTATTTTCTTACATAAATTATGTCAGATTCCTGTTCTAGTAGGCTGCTGGTTAGAGCTCTAGCTAAACATACGCTTTTGGTTACCTTCTCCTATCCGGACTTGTACAGACTTGCTGGGGACATCTCGTATATTAAAGTAGGTGCATAGGACTTTCCTGAAATACAATTCTAATCTTTGAATTTCCTGTAATTCTCCCGGTTTTTTATAGCTCTGTTGAAATCAGGTCTTCCTTGGAGTCACTGTTAAGTAGTTTTTCACTCTTATTCACAAGGAGTGGTCTGAAGAGCACCTGACAAGGAATAATCTGTGGAATTATGTCACTGTTCATGTCAGTGAAGGGGAAAGAGCAGAACTTAACAGCAAAAGGTGGTGTTAGCACTCTGCTCATCGCAGGTTGCACCTACTAGCCCTGCTCGGAAGACCTAAGTTCAGACATCCAAGGCAGAGATATCAAGCTGCCCCCACTTTGCCCAGAGCCTGAATACATTTCCTCAGGCAGGAGATATTCTGAAGCATATTTCATTGAGCATGTGTCTGTGTTGTTAGTTGCAGGAATTTGTCATTCTCTGGTTTTGAATTACTCTTGAATTGATTAAGGGTTTTGAGTTTCGATTTTTTCTAGTCCTGATGTTGTACAGCAGATGCCCTTGCTACTTCCTCTTCTGATCTTTACTGCTTTTTCTTCCATGTGAGAGCATTGCTACATATTATCCCTTATTGAGTTATAACTTGATTCTCTGGAAAGTCATCTGCTGTATAGATTCTATCAGTCTGAAGAGGCCTTTCAGTTTCTGTAACCATTCTTGAGCTCACTGTGCCCTCTGGGTCATACTGGCTACAGTTTTGTAGTTGTGTTTCAGTTTTGGCTCTATTTTCTGTAAGCTCTATTTTAAGATACTCTGACAGATGTATGCTGCCTTCAATTTGCATTTTCTATGCTTGATTAGTAGAGGAACTGAGTTAGATAGGCTTCCTTTTTGTCTCTTCCCTTCCATCTTTTGAAGTCCTCTGTAGCCATCAGGTGGGGAAGTGACATCTTACAGAAGGTACACAACCAAGGTCTGCAGTCTCTGTATCACTGCTTCTGATTATGTGGAAGCCTTTTACTTGTCTCAGAAATAACTTTTTTTAAGTTGTGACCTGAAGGACCTTGTTTATAATGCCCTGGGGCATTAGCTTCTGTTTTGATTAGTTTCAGAAGCTTTATCAGCTCTCTGGCAGGTATCAGCTTCAGTGTTTGCTGTAGATCACCAAATAATACTCTGGAGGTGAGATGTTACACATTTTGTGCTTTACATACCTTTGAAATGCTCTGCACCTTGTGATGAGAAAGATGACACACACAGAGATATGGGGAAGCCAGAACTCTGTGTTCCTGCCCACAGATTGTCACTTGGAAAATAAATCATTTGCTCTTGATCATGAAGTAATTTTCTGCAATTAATGTCACACCTCTTGCAACCCAGTAGAAATCCTGTGTTGTTAATTAGTGCAGTAGCATACAGACAGAAATTAGTAGGTTATTTTTTGTTCTTATAAGATAAACTTGCTTTTTATACTTTAGTCTTTCCACCTGACATTTCACAGAATCACAGAATAACTAGGTTGGAAAAGACCTTTGGGATCATCAGGTCCAACTGTACCTGTCCTCTACCAAACCATATCCCTGATCCCCTCACCTACCCGTCTTTTAAATACATCCAGTGACTCAACCCCCCTCCTGGGCAGCCTGTTCCAATGCCTGATAACTCTTTTGGTGAATATTTTTTTCCTAATGTCTAATCGGAGCCTGCCCTGATGCAGCTTGAGTCCATTCCCCCTCGTCCTACTACCTGTCACTTGGGCAGAGACCAACATCCTCTTTCAGGTTACAGTAGGCAGCAATAAGGTCTACCCTCAGCCTACTCTTCTCCAGGCTAAACAATCCCAGTTCCCTCAGCCTCTCATAAGGTTTGCTCTCCAGCCCCTTCACCAGCCTAGTTGCCCTTCTCTGAATGCGCTCCAGGACCTTGATGTATTTCTTGTAGTGAGGGCCCCAAAACTGGACACAGTACTCAAAATGTGGCCTTGCCAATGCCAGGTACAGGGTCACGATCACTTCCCTGGAACTGCTGGCCACGCTATTTCTGATACAAGCCAGGATGCCATTAGCCTTCTTGGCCACTTTGTCACACTGTTGGCTCATTTTCAGTCAGCAGTCAACCAACACCTCTAGGTCCTTCTCTGCCAGGCAGCTTTCTAGCTACTCTTCCCCAAGCCTGTATTGCTGCATGGGGTTGTTATGTCCCAAGTGCAGGACTCTACACTTGGCGTTATTAGACCCTATCCTGTTGGCCTTAGTCCATCAATTCAGCCTGTTCAGATCCGTCTGAAGAGCCTCCCAACCCTCAAGCAGATCAGCATTCCCTCCCAGCTTAGTGTCATCCACAAACTTACCGAGGGAACATTCAATCCCTTCATCCAGGTCAATGATAAAGATATTGAATAGAACTGGACCCAGGGCTGAGCCCTGGGGAACGTCACTTGTGACCAGCCTCCAGCTGGATTTAGCTCTATTTACCACTACCCTTTGGTCCCAGCCATCCAGCCAGTTTTTTACCCAGCAGAGGGTGAGCCTGTCCAGGCCAGTGGCAGCCAGTTTCTCAAGCAGAATGCTGCGAGAAACAGTGCTAAAGGCTGTGCTGAAGTTAAGGTACACTACATCCACAGCCTTTCCCTCATCCACCTAGTGGGTCACCTTGTCATAGAAGGCAATCAGGTTAGTTTGGCAGGACCTGCCTTTTGTAAACCCATATTGACTGGGCCTGATCACCCAGAGTATGATTTAAATACTCTTTATGTAAAACAGTTACATTACAGTGTCTTCCCCCTTCTTTTAAATGAGATCTTTTCTTATGAGTGGGATTTCCAACCTGCTTAAGCTGATTGAAATAGGATGTTATTACGGAATGAAATTTCCAGCTGAACAGACTTAATCCTTTCAACACATCAGAATAATGGATAATATTCACCTTGAAGGTAGTGAGGAAGGTGTTCGCCTACCTATGCATCACCTGTCAGCCACCGTTAGAGGAAGGGAATTTGGCTTGACAAACCTTTGCTCTAATCCAGCCAACAAAATAGACACATGTATTTATTCATGTTTATATGTATATATATATATATTGTTATGTGTAGCTGCAGTTGTGTGTACTCATCTATCTGTCTATATTTGTCTTTTTAAAAATCTTTTGCCAAGTCTTTTGCCTCCCAAGGGAAGAAAAACACTTTTCTCCCAAAGTGAAGAAACAGTAAAACTACAAAATAAACTGGACAAAATAAAAAAAGCACAACTCAAAACCAAACAGATGCCACTGTTCCCAAAATAACACTGGCTTTGGAAAGTACTTTTACTCTAATTCTCTAAAAGTTTCATTTGAGATCCATGCTCTTTAGGCATGTGGCCTTATTTATTTTCCCAGTGCAAGTTGAAATTATATTTGGTATACACAGTTTATATACTGAAATAGTACTCTTACATAGTGTTTAAATAGAATATTGTGAGTTTTATAAGCTAGCCATCTGGTCAGCATTTAGTTACGTGGTGATATGCATCGGTTTGTTCTCTTTGAATGGCTTAAGATCCATGGCAATTAATTCAAATATCATGCCCAGGTGTATGTACTACCTTTCAGTTACTCTGTAAAATTTAAATGCAGAAGATCCTAATCTTCTAACTCCCATAAATGTAAAATACCATTCAGATAAAAAAATTAAATTGGATGAGCAGTGCTTTACTGCATGGACTCTGTGCTCTTGGGAGAGTGACCTCTTTTCTGTTTCCGTAACATCTATTAATTTTCAGTGCTGCTATATACAACTTTTGTCCAAAAAAGTGCAGGCAAAAAGCATGCACTAATACTATTAATACATTGTAAAGCAATTGCATAAGACAGCCAGCTTTAAAGTAGACACTAAAGTCAGGACTTTGCTTAAAAGTTAGGCATCATAGACTCATAGAATGGCATAGGTTGGAAGGGACCCCAAGGATCATAGAGCTCCAACCCCCTAACCTTGAACACTTCACCACCTCTCTGGGCAGCCTGTTCCAGCACCTCACCACTCTCTGTAAAAAACTTCCCCATAACATCTAATTTAAACATTCCTTTATTTAGCTTTAGTCCATTCCCCCTTGTCCTGCCACTGTCTACCCTTTTAAAAAGTTGAATCCCCTCCTGTTTATACACTCCCTTCAGGTACTGGAGGGCTGCAGTGAGGTCCCTCCTCAGCCTTCTCTTCTCCAGGCTGAACAAGCCCAGCTCCCTCAGCCTCTCTTTGTAGGGGAGGTGCTCCAGCCCTCTAATCATCTTTATGGCCTCCTCTGAACCCTCTCCAACAGTTCTACATCTTTCTTGTATTGCGGGCCCCAGATCTGGGCACAGTACTCCAGATGGGGCCTCACAAGGGCAGAGTAGGCCTCGCAACGGCAGCATTTCAATCTGCCGAAGCCACTTGGTGTGCTGTTCTCGCCCATCTTCTTCTTCAGCTGAACACAACTTTCTCATTTTAGGAACCTAATAATTACCAGGATAACTGCATCCTTCCTGGTCGATACCTTTTATGGAGGCAAGATCATTTCAGAGCTCAAGCGTAGAGTGGATTTTTCTTCCCTGGCAAAAGGAAAGCTTTAATAATCACTAACCTGGGGGATACTCTCCAGGTCATAAGGCAGATAAAATGTGGTAGTTGGTCCAGCTCTTGTGCTTTATTACCCTGGAGAACAAGTAAACAGTTGCTCTTAATTTATGGTGGTGTGCTAAAGGGTTAGAAAGATGGTATGGGATCAGGTAATGGGAGGGTTGAGTTTGGATTCTTAAACATCTTTTTATTCCTTGAACATTGCCCTAGAACACAGCCCAACTTGTAAGGTTAAAAAAAACTAAGAAAGGAAAACATGTGATCAAATTGACCTATTATTGTAGGTTGGATGCAACCTGAAATTAGTGTGAAACTAGCATATGGTTTAGTGCAAAAAGCTTTATCGTTGTGTTAAAGAAGATAAAATATAAAATTGTAAAAAAAAAATATTAAAAAATATTATTGAATCTTGTGATTTAATCTCAGTTAACCCTCTTGGCCTTTTACTTTCAAATTTTTCTAGCAATGAATTTCCTTCTTTTGAGGCATATAATAAAACAGATCTTTAGTTTTGATTTTCAATAATCTACAGTAGTACTGTGAACATAATATTTTTCCCTTGAGGACAGTTTTATATTGAAGTTTAATATCCTGCCGTTTAAAAAACCCGAAAAGGTCTATTTTAAATTTAGGCTCGGGAGTGTGACGGTTAAGTGTGACATTCACAAGCTGTTTTGCAGTTATGAAAAATGCATGAGAACATAACCCACACAGCTTCTATAAGAATAGTCAGGTGATTTTTCAGTGTAATTTTCCATTAAAGCTTTCTTTACTACATAGCTTTTGAAAATTTCAAAGAAAGTGAGGTATTCACATGGCGGTGTAGTGCAAGGACTCCTACCTCGAGATGTTGGATTAAATCTGGTATCCCTCCTACGTTCTGTATCAATGAAATGGCTACTTGTAATGACCTGGTCAGAAAAGATTGTTTCTTCTTCTTTTTCTCTCTTATTTTTAGTACTCTCAAATCAGATTGAAATAGTAGCTTCTTCTATTTCTGTATTCAACATTTTGGCATACTCTTCCTGTCCTTGTTACTATTATCTGTATTCCTTTAAACGGAGGGAAAAAACCACCCCACCTAATCTTAAAGATACTGCCGTAAGCCGTGCTGCTAAAGATGCTCTCTCCCCATGCTCAGTGGTGCTCTTAGACTAATCTTGCAGTGGGAAAAAAACGTAGGCTAACAATAAGAAAACTACCATAATGGAAGCTTTTTTCATGGAAAGTGAAGCATAAAGGCAAACAAGTAAAATTCTCAGTGGGTTTCCTGAAGGGAGGGACATGTACTGTTCTGTGCTCCAGTTGCCAATGTCCTCGTGGGGGTAACATGATCCACCGCAACCTGTGCTGACTTTCACAGTGACTTCATGCTTTGTTTAATTCTTCAGAGGCGTGAAGAAGTTTGCTTCCTTTTGTCTTATTAAGTCATCCATCTTTTCCATTTGAGTTTTTGGATGATTTTTCCCTAGCATGAAAGTTCACTTTTCAGTGATTTTTCCAGTGGTATCAATTTCTTGCCGAGTGGGTTTTTACTGCCTGTTGAATTTTTGCACATTAAACAGTTCAGTCTTGGTTACATGTGCACCTGTTTATTGGCTTTGAAAGTTCTTTTGTTGTAGCAGATGCAAAGCTCTAACACTGAACAACAGGCTTCTTTATGCCTAAGTAGTCACACTGATGTTTGGTATATATAAGTCTGTGCAGCCATGGGGAGGAGATGTCTCTGGCTTATATCCAACAAATCATGATAAAATTTTTATAAGAAAGATTTGAAGGCATTAATTAACTAAACAAGAAATGTACGTATTTGGTAAATAACCAGTTTTCAGACATGGCAAAGATTGTCCTTTTGTCATAGTCACATTATATTGTGATATTTTGATTGACTGAACGTAAGCCAGCAGTGCGCCCAGGTGCCTAAGAAGGCCAACAGCATCCTGGTTTTTGTCAGAAACAGTGTGGCCAGCAGGATGAGGGAAGTGGTTGTGCCCCTGTACTCAGCACTGGTGAGGCTGCACCTCAAGTACGGTGTTCAGTTTTGGGCTCCTCACTACAAAACATTGAGGTGCTGGAGTGGTTCTAGAGGAGGGCAGTGAAGCTGGTGAAAGGTCTAGAGCACAGGTCTTTTGAGGAGTGGCTCAGGGAACTGGGATTGTTTAGCCTGGAGAAGAGGAGGCTGAAGGGAGACCTTACTGCTCTCTACACCTACCTGAAAGGTTGAAGAGAGGTGAAGTCAGGTGAGGGTTGGTCTCTTCTCCCGAGAAACAAGCAATAATACAAGAAGAAATGGCCTCAAGTTGTATCAAGGGAAGTTTAGATTTAATATTAGGAAAAATTTCTTCACCAAAAGGTTTGTGAAGCATTGGAACAGGGTGCCCAGGGAAGAGGTTGAGTCACCATTATAGAATCAGAGTGTTAGGGGTTGGAAGTGACCTTGAAATATCTAGTCCCTGGAGATAAAGAGGTGCTGCTGAAGGACATGGTTTAGTGGTGGACTTGGCAGTATTAGGTTAACAGTTGGACTAGATGATCTTAAAGGTCTTTTCCAACCTAAATGATTCTGTGATTCTATATTGGGTTTTTAGAGGATTAAAAAGCAATGAGGGGTAAGAGCAGTAAAAGTATTTTAATGTTGGATCTTCAAAAAGTAGCTTTGAACAAACATTTATCAAGATAGGTGCATTCACCTAAAATTAGCAGAAATTTAGCTAAAATTAGTATTCCTTTCTGTTAAAAAATCTTGTCTGGGTCAAATTGGAGGACTACACCAGCATTCTAAAATATACGGGAACTTCTTAGAAGGCTTCTGCTTGTGAGACATTCCAGTGGCTGATGCAAGCGTACATCTGACGTGGTCTGGGTATGTCTCACTTGCTAAGTGTATTTCAGTCAACCACATCCTAGGCAGAATATGGGACTCTTCTGACTCAACAAGCCCGAATCTCAGTGTATATGCATTCCCATATATTCTACCACATGGAATAAAATACTTTAAAAGAAATTATATGTAAATGTCCATTTTCCAGATTTTATTTTGAGAATTTTTTTTTTTTTTTAAAAATGGGGTGCCATAATGTTGCTGTAGAAAGGCATTTTCAACAGAAATGCTTGATAAAGATAAACTAATGTGGAAAAATCTAAATAACAAAGTTAATGGCCATGAAGCTGAAAAAATAAGAATATGGAAGGGAGAATGCAATAACAAAAAAAGTAAGCAGAAATGGTGTAATTTTCAGGTGATACTTCACATTATTTAGATCCCTCCCATAGCCCTTACTTCAGATGACTTTAAGTTTAAAAACTAAAGCTTTGGAAAATTTCATGGTCTTGCATTATCTCAGTCTTCTCTACCTTTATAATCCAGAAATAACAGGAAGGGTAAGACGTGTCTGAACTTCTTACCTTTATAAGCAATTTGTAATTGTAAATTTGAAAGAACGGGTGAGGCTTCATTTTTTAAAAACTGAGAAAACATTGGGGAAATGGTAAATTTGTTCCTTCATTTTCTAAAGTAATTGCGTGTGCTGAGCCCTATCTGTCTCCGTGTTTCATTAAGAAATGTCATGCAAATTAGTTTGCAAAGTCTGCTGCCTCAGAATTTAATTAATTATTTTGGGGGGGGTTAAATCCTCTGAAGTGCTTTTCTGCTCTAGATACCTTAACAATGGTAAGGGAAAAGGGTAAGGCATTTAAGATGGAAAATACAAGGAACATAATGTCTGTTGCACAAAGGGAGATCTAACAGTGTGAGAATCTACTGGTTCGGAACAGAGGTGAGCCTCACCCTGGAGGTGTTGTAACCTGGAAAGAGAGGGGCATCAGCTATGTGGTTTCACTGCACGTGGGACAGTCAGTGGGCAATGGGTTGGGTTTATGGATATTTTCTGGTTGTTTCTGGTATGCTGTTACCCAACATGAACTGTCACTGGGTAAGCGAGTCAGTCTGCTTGCGGGGAGGGACAGCAGGTCAGCATTGGTGCTGCAGGGCTGAGCCCTGGGGCACTGTGTGGTGTTGCCCCCCAGGACAAGGGTCAAAACTGGCATCTCCTCGCTACCATCGAAAGTGAGCTGTCCACCCTGTCCCCCCCGAAAATGTGAGCTTTTAGAATTTTGCCCATTCTTGGTGAGGTTGCAGCAGTTACCAGGAGGAGAATGAGTCAAAAGGCATGACCTTAAATCTGTGCTTCTGGCAGCTGGAGTACGGAGAAATGAGCTTGAGGTTGTAGGAATAATTACTGTTGATGATTTACTGTGTGGTAATGGATTAAAGGCATCCTGTTTCCTATGAAGATCTTAAGGCATTACAAGTTGTTGTGACCTTTATATTATGGTTTCCAGTGGTATAAAATAAAAGTAAATCTCAGTGTGAAAATAAGAATGGATGCAAAACACGTGTATAAGCCTTGTCCTTTTTCTTCCTTGCTACGAGGAAGCCAACAGTGAACTATTTATTCACTGTTAACTAGGGCAGCACTTCCACTCCAAACAAAGCTACTTGCTGTGTGTTCACTGCAGCCTGGCATTTGGGAAATACTTTGCTATCCCTCTTCATTATATAGGAGACACAACATCTAAACGCTTTTTTTCTGTAGTTTTGTAATTGGATATTTAAATTGGATACTTAAATGAGAAGGCCCCTTGTATTAATAATTTAGGCTGCTCTATTAATGACATCTGTAATAACACTGATTAAAAAAAATAAAATTCACTTCTAACCATGCAGAATGCATCTTTCAGCAGGGATTGGGAACTGAGAATATTACTGCCTTATCAGTAATGAAGAGGTCCAAAGAATATAACAGGAAAAGGATTTAAGATTTCCCATATGAGAAATTTTCATCAGTCTATTAATATTTAGGTACCGAACAGCAAAATAATAGCTTGTTCTATGTGTATTGGAGGGAGATGAAGGGGCTAAATTTTGCAAACATGCATGTGTATATCCTAATACCAGGCAATAGAAAGCTGGGTTGGTCTCAAGAAAGATATTTGTATACTAGCGTGCCAGAATTTTGGCTTAGTACAAATGTAGAATAATTGAGTAAAGAGAATGTTTGTATTTTCTGATGGTTAATTAGGTGTAGTGGAGAGGTATGAGGTGCTAAGTTATCTTACCTGTGATACTCTTGTTTCTTTAAATATGTGTATTTTAGACTCAGTTGATTTAAAACTTCCAACCATGGTTTTAAAGGAATTTACACAGAAAATGTGTCATGTACTGTAATGTTTGCCTCCTTTCAAGAAAATGAAACTTGAGTACTTTTTTGTAAATCAGGCATAAGATCTTAAATGTGAGTCTAGGCACTGTGCAGCTGCACATGACTTCGAGTATCCCAGTTGAATTCAACCCTGAACATGCTGGATTTGTTTGGCTGCTTTTCTTTGTAATGTTATAACCAGAGTTCTAACAAGTCAGTCCCTATGTGCGATTTCAGCATCAGTGCTGACCCTCCAAAGTTTCTGCTCTGTCCCCTTTTGCTTGGTTTATGTACAGGACATCTGAGCACTGCAGTCTAAAATATGCGTAGAGAATGCTAGGCATAGCTACAGGTCAGTCTTTTTGCAGTGCCCTTCTGGACTTGGGGGGAAAATGAAAAACCCTATCCTTCCAGACAACTGGAAAATGGGAAAATTAAGGAAAACAGGATGCATTTGAAAAAACTCAATCATTTTTCAAATAATTTTATTTGAACATTTTTATGTCACGTGAATTTCTGGTTTTGCAGCCTTATGGTGTTCTGTTAGGACTGTGTAAAAGGGGGGTGAGTACCAATCTGTTGCAGAGGCCAGCTGAGCTATCTGACCCATTCAGCAAGAACCACTGCTTAGCATGTACATGCCATTAAAAGTATGGTGTGAAAACTGTAAACATAATTTAGAATGAAGATACTCTCACGAAAGTTGCTTTGCTGTAGTATTTTCATCAGTATCTGAACAATGGTTGATGTACCAGGACATTGACTACTTAGAGCAATGTTTTTGGGTGGGCTTTAGTCTAAAAAAAAATAAAATTAAAATGTAAAAATTAATAAAATTAATCAGCTCTTTTAATCTGATTGTGTAGGGCAGATTAAGGGTGTTGCTTAAATCTCTTAACAAGATGGCTTAGTTGTTAATGATCTTTTCCCCCTGTATGAATTGATACATATGAAAAATAAAACAGAAACATCTCTTTGATAAAGAACAGAATCCTTTTGATAGTTCCAGTGATGGTAAGTATATGATTGATATCAGCAACCACCATCTGGGGTGTTGAATGATGTTTTATTTGAGTAGCCTGTTACATTGTTTCATTAGCTCTGCTATTAATTGTTGTTTTTTACTGTTGGCTGTTGGAAATGTGCAGATCTATGAGTTTTGATAATGACGTTTGGTCTCTAACAGCTCAATCAGAGCAGTTAATGTTGCGGGTGCAATACATGCTGAAAGGTCACCTCTTTTCATTTTCTTTAGCCTACAAGCCCCAAGTTTGGAAAAGCAGACTCGTATGAGAAACTGGAAAAACTAGGGGAAGGGTCCTATGCTACAGTGTACAAAGGGAAAAGCAAGTAAGTGGTGGTTTTTTTAATTTAATTTTGTGTTTAATGAAGATAAGCAGATACTATTAACTGATGGTCACTGCACTTGTACATAGATCCCTGTTGCAAAGGACCACTGGCTGCCATGGGCACCAGCAAAAGAAATGCTGAAACAATATTGCATCAGTAACGTATAACTTTTACACCAGAACAAGATGAGGTCCCATCTTGTTACTCTCATGTTTTCTTTGTACTTTGATCTTGTGCTACTTTCTCAGTTTCCATACCAAATAAAATTTTAGGGGTAAAAGCACTATATACAGTCAAATAGATTTTTCTGACATTCTGAGATCAATGCTGAATATATCCAATATGTTGTTGGTCTTTTATTTGTCATTATTAAAAAACTTGAATAAAATAACATGAAGCGAATTAATGGGATTTTGGACTACTGCATGTTCAGTTTGTTTACAAGTGTTTATTTGCAACTACTCCACCTCAAAGCAATCCGTTGCTTATGTGTCAAGTAGTTGTTTTCAGCCACTTTAATGTTATTTGTTGCAACTCTTTTATCCACAGTGCCCTAAGTGATTCTATATTGTAAATACAGTAAATACAGTAAATACAGTAATATACAGTAAATACACTTAAAATACACTTGAGCTAGTGCTTCAGCTGAGTTATCTTTTGTCAAGGAGTATCTTGTGTGAGTTCATATATTTAATCAAGTTTTCATAATGAAATTTTTAACAATAATAAAGAAGTTCTGAGAGAGGGATTTGATATATGGGTGTCTTTATTTAAAAACTTTGTCTAGTGAATGATAGATGAGGCATGTCTACCATTCTCAGCAGAGAGAACATCATGATAGTCATGGGACTGAATAACTACTGAAACAAGGAAATATGTGTTAGCATTTCCAGGGTCATTAAGTAGGTAGGTACTGAAATACTGAATATTCAGAATAAATCAGAATGAGGGGTGCGTTCATCTCTCAGTAGCTTTGAGATTGATGAGCATGACAGCTGATATGAATAAAAACATGTCCTAAATGTAGAGGTATTTACAATTCTGCCGTGCCAGTGCATGCATTGTCTTGCACTGTTAGCTTTCTTCAAGGAAACATACTACATTGTATTGTTAATGGTTCAGTTATGCTTCACTGTTAAGTTCCAGATATAATTCACATGTAAGCTTTGTATCGGGGTCTATGTAATATGAGAAAACGGTATGGATTTCGGCTTGTGCTTTATTGCTAAAACCCTTTAGTAAAATCGAGGAGTGGGTCTGGTGATAGTTATCCCATACGCCTCGGCTTTCAATAAGATTGAACTAAGGCAGCAGGGTTTATAGATGTCCCGTCAATCAGTGGAATAGGCTGAAAGTTAAAAACAAGGCAAAGCGCTTCCCTGAAGCTATTCCATTCAGTGGTGATTTGTGAATTTGTTAGGAAACATAGATTGTTTAAAAATATTAATTTGTTTTAGTAGAGCTGACTGCAGATGTGTAAGAAATACTTCAGTGATTTTAATGATATTTATTGAATGAATAATAAATTGAAATTACTGGGCTCTCTGCATTCTCCATTATAAACAGCAAGCTCTGGATGAGTAGTGTGAATGATAACAATTATGTATAACTTTAATCTGCTGCTTTGTAACATCTTTTGCAAGGTCTTTAAAATGTATTTTGAAAAAAGTGTGTGTCACTAGAATGTGGATAAGAATGTATATGCAGAGAATATTTCTAATGTTATAGTAATATTCCTTCACCTACTTAATTTTGTTTGGCTTACTTTTTTTTTTTTTTCCTGCTGAGTGATTCCCATATTACACAATACCTCCAGTCCAGACTTCTGGTTTTTTAACTAGAGAAACAGTTGAATTACTTCACAGCAGGAGCAGGTTGTACTTTGTGAACAGGGGAAACACTACAGGGACTATCTGCTCTTTCAAAAGGAGTTGCTTGTTGAGGTGATGTAGCACCATTATCTATTTTGTTCCCAGGAGAAATTGAGGAATCTCTGACCTACATGGCATCCCCAAAGAAGAAAGAGCATCACTGCTATGATGTACTCTTGGGGGTGATAGATGGAAAGGGGAGGTGAATGAATGGGCCAACATTGGCTCTGGCCATTCCTTGAGCAAGTAACTTTGCTGCTGCTTTTCTGGCAGATTGTCTTTGACTCTTTATGGTTTTATCTAAAGTGATACAGGAATGGATGCAGAATTTTTTTTTCTGGCACCTGATGTAGGTACATAGTGATGAGACCAATACGTGTCACTGAGTTCCCCTGGTTCAGTGAGAAGAAAAATGAGCAAAACAGGTCAAAAGAGGGCTTTTTGTTTCAGAATGGGCCCAATTTGACTGCTGAAGGATTAAGCCCTCATGGCACACTGCAGAACGCAGACATGACATGTATTTGGGAAAGCTGGTAATGCTTGTACAAGTGCATTTTGGTCAAAATGTTTGAGAACACCTAATTCTTAACCACATCTAATGCTTGGCTATCTCATTTTGGCAAAACATTTCTGAGTTGTGTCCTTAGCTGTAGTTGAAGATGGAGAATTTAAGATCAGATTGAGCTGTTTTGAATGATGCTTTGTACTCAGAATTACTGTACTTAACGTTTATCACCAGCTGCATGTGGCAAGTAGTGGGGCTTGTTTTTTCAATGCCTTTCCTGAGATATAGTTCAGCTTCTTAAATTATTTCCCCTACTGATCATAATGGATAAATATTTGTGACATAAGCTTGCTATTTGGAAAAACTATAAGATACATACCTGCCTCCAAAGACACAAAGTCAGCCATTCCTTTCTTAAAATTTAAAGTAATGCGTGAAGTAACTTGCTTTCAGGGCAAACTGGGCTTTTTACAACACTGAGCAGAATCAGTGGTACCAAGCTCTTTCCTTCCTATCTAATCCATTACTCTTCTGTCTATTTGAGTGTTTGTGGTAGTATCCCAGGAAAGTGAAATGAAGTGGGCTAATTCCTCTTACTGGATGATGGATTTCTCTTTTTATAGTCAGATAAAAATGATTCCCTGAGGTGAGGAAGCAGCAGAGTGAACGGAACTGTGTTACTGAGGAAAATGAAGCAGTATTCTCTTAGACTCTTGGGCTTTTTGTTGTTGTTTATTGGAGAAATAGCCAAGCAGTCATTTGTTTCTGGCTGATGGTTGCATCAATAGGCAAATCTATTTGATTTCATGTGTTGCACATCAGGCGTGCATGATGAAACTCATCTTGGCATGTTCATTTTCTACTTTAATTCAGGTTAGATTCTCATATGTTACTTTGTTGTATAAAATCCCAGGAGGCTGATGACTGCATGAAATTCAGATCCCTTTGAAGTGATTTCTGCCTTTTTTTTAAAGAGATAAAATTTTGGAGAAATAGGCGTAGTAGTAACACTGTAAAGAAATTATGGGTGTTCCATTGACTCTGTGTTTGGCTAACACCTGGGACGTTTGCTGTATGATAGGTGCAAAGCAGTAGGTGCCTTTTGAATTCTGTACCATTTCATTGTGCAGTTGGGCTGAAGAAGTCCTGCATGCATATCAACACATACATACATCTTCCTGCCACCATTGACCTTCGTCCCTCTTGAGCTTGATTATAAATTTACCTGAACGTACAGCAATGGGATCTGGCTTGATCTGTGCCGCATAACTGTTGATGTGAGTTATGAGAGTCTGGAGACAAAGCTGATGACAGCACAAAGGAGCTGCTGCCAACCAGACCCCCTCACAAAGCAGTGTGGAGGCCTCGCGTGCTCTCACTGGGAGCGCTACATATTGCACTTAAGGGAAAAACCTGTGCTTTTGGCAATATTATGAGTTGGCATGGTTTCTGTCCTCTCCTCCCACTGTGTTCAATTGCCCTTCAAGGCAAAGAATTAAAAAAGATTACCTCGGTTAAAGTGATGTGATCTGTGACTGCTGCTTTCACAGCATGCATCTGTGTTTTGAGAGGCAAGGCAATGGTATCTCCACTGCTTCTGCACCACCGAGATCTTGATCTGCTTCTTGCTTGTCCATATGATTTTTAGTGTACCTTTTACTTTTTTTGGCACCTTTACAAAGTTATATATGCTCAAAGTATTGCACAATTGTTCGAATTTGTAAGAGGGAGCTCTCTTAACACTTTTTTGGCCTAATTTCTCTACCACAAAATAACATACTTTAAATTTATCCCTAAGAAAATGCTTGTCCTAATAAATTCTGGTCCCCATCTCCTTTAACTATGAACATGAGGAATTGGCAGAGTACTGAGCAAGGCACAGTAGAAGCTGATGCTGTCGGTGTGAGCTCAAAGGCTGAGGTGCAGTGCAGTCCTTCAGCCAAGGCACCTCTCCTGTTTCTGATTGAAGTCCGATATTTTTTGTTGTTCAAGGTGATTCCAACACATACCCAAAGATGAAAAGGATTTTTTCAGGTAGCCAGGGCAGTTTACGTTTATCTCCATCAAAAGCAATGCCTTTTACTATTCACTGAAAACAAATAGGGAGTTTGTGGTATGAAGGGCGGGATGTAGAGAGAAACTGTGCTCAGGAGGGCAGGCACTGCGCCCTGCACCAGATGCGGTTTCCATGCCGTGTTATTCTTGGGGCAGCAGGGAATATTTGAATGATCAGTGGGAACTATCTGTATTTATGTTGGCATGGTGTGTCTGAGTTATGAATGTATAGCTGACCATCATATTTTATGTATAAGTTTGTGGATGGCTGCTCACAAGAAAGAGGATGATGTGAGTATTTTGATTTTTGTATTTATGATGCTGAAACCTTCACTGAGGATGACTGACATGACTAATTTGCCATGGTTTTATCTGTCATGCTCTTGCTTTTTTTTAGTCATTCTCCTAGCTTTATTCCATACCCATTCCTAGCTTTATTACATGCTGTGTTCATGTGCTCCCTGAGATGTTTCATGTTGCAATGCTCCAGTTCACAGATAATATTTTCTTTATGTTTTGGCCAATTTATTTACACTGAATATTTAAAAATTGCTCTCATTTGTGTTGCCTTAGTGACCTAAACTTTCTGAACCTTTTCTTATTTCTTGCAAATTGTCTGAAATCAGTACTCATCTGCAAATTAAATTCTCTTCATCTGAGGGTACCAGATAGCTGGGAAAAGAATATATTCATGTATATTCATGGATTATGAAAAGGCACTTTATGGTTACCTGCTAGAGCTTCCCAGTATNTGTTTTTTAACTGATGTGTTTGACTGATTTTTTTTTTTAGGCTGCTTTTTACTATACATTTTAAAGTCATTACATGGGTTTGTAAAGTGTGTACCTAGATGCTTTCAAAAAAACTCGAGCTTTGTAAATCTTTGATAAAACAAAAAACTTCAAGTTAAACTGCATGCAAGCCTAATAGATTCACAGATTCACAGAATTGTAGGGGTTGGAAGGGACCTCCAGGGATCATCAAGTCTAACCCCCCTGCCAAAGCAGGCTCCCTAGGACAGGTCGCACAGGTAGGTGTCCAGATGTGTCTTGAATATCTCCACAACCCGCCCTGGGCAGCCTGTCCCAGGGCTGTGTCACCCTCACTGTGAAAAAGTTCCGCATGTTGGTGCGAACTTCTTGTGCTCCAACTTGAAGCCATTGGCCCTTGTCCTGTCCCCACGGACAACTGAGAAGAGGCTGGCCATTTCCCTCTGTGTCCCACACTTCAGATATTTATAAACATTAATAAGATCCCCTCTCGGTCTTCTTTTCTCCAGGCTGAACAGTCTGAGCTCACTCAGTCTTTCTTCATAGGGGAGATGCTCCAGGCCCTTAATCATTTTCATAGCCCTCCGCTGGACTCTCTCCAGGAGATCCCTGTCTTTTTTATACCAGGGAGCCCAGAACTGGACACAATACTCCAGGTGGGGCCTGACCAGGGCAGAGTAGAGGGGGAGGATCACCTCCTTTGACCTGCTGGCCATGCTCCTTTTAATGTACCCCAGGATCCCATTGGCCTTCTTGGCCTACCAGGGCACACTGCCTGTCATCCACAAGGACCCCAGGTCCTTCTACTCAGAGCTCCTTTCCAACAGGTCATCCCCCAGCCTGTACTGATGTTAAACTAAAATGCCAAATGGTGTAAAAAATATTAAAACAGTATAAATACTAACAAGTTGCTATAAGATGAATGATTGAATGTATTGATCACTTCAGGAGTTACTTTCTTAGTGGTGTAAAGAAATACTGAGGGATTTTTCCTCTGTAATTGTACACATAGAATGTAATGTTCTGTTTATGTCCTGTGCTTCAGCCTGCAAAAGAGTTTACAAAGGTGACCGCAATATTATCTCTTGTGGCAGGGGATGAAGCTGAGGAAGGGAAACCTATTACATTACTTACCCAGGACTGCACAGAAAGATGTGGTAGAAAAACTAGGATAGAATTTGGATACAGGTGCTAAAGGTTATTGGGTAATAATTTATTGACACTGACATATATATGAATGATTGGAATGGTAGAGCAAACACTAAAGCAATTTGCCAACTAAATGCCATTATGCACCAATATATTTTCCAGTTAGCTGTGGAGCAGCATCTCTCAAAAGATCCCCGGTGACTGCCAGTGTGCAGAGTTGTAAGAGGCCCCTTTGCTTATAAGCAGTAGCACTGTATTTGTCTTCAAACTCCCTTCATATGAAAATCAGTGGGGCCCAAAGCAATGTGAGGTATACGGAAGAAGACTGGTGCTGCTCGTTGCTCTCCCTGCTGCCAGTCCCAGGGATTTGTTCCCAGCAGGCCTGGGTCAAGCACAGCCCCTGTGCTTCAATGAGCACATCAGTTTAAACTGAATGCTGTAGTCTGGGAGGTGGGGATGAGGGAGGCAGAATCTCTGATGCTGCTCACCTGCTCCTGCTCAAGTGAAGGCTGCCACATTGTTAGTATGCGACTGCCTTGACTCCTGTGAAGAACAGGATCTCTGAGTTCCAGTGACAACAGTAATTAATAATTTAAGTCCTTCATCTCTCTTGGAACTCTTTGATGTTCTATTTTTCAGCACTAATGAGTGTCAACATTATGAATGTATCTTTAATCCACTGCTTCTTCTAAAGCGAGGAAACTGTTGTTTAGGATGGTGGTTAAAAGATGGCGGGAATCAAAAAGAGAAATTGAGGTGCTAAGTTAGTCCCTTGAGTATTTGCACCACAGAGTTTTAGTGGGACTTTGTTTTTTGTAATCTACAAATGTAAGTCCTTTCCAGTAAGAGAAATATAATATAAACTGTGTTTACACTGAACTGTCTTTTATGATTATGATTAAAAGAACTGTTTCCCTCAATGTGGAATTAGTTAGTTGTTGGTAGAATAATCAGAGGTAACTAAAGCTACAGGGAATTTGCTGCTGTCAGGTTTCTTCAAAGGAAAATTCTGGCAGAGCCTGGTTTCGATAGGCCACCATGGTCTGTTTGGGGTGTTCATGACGTTAATATCACTAAGAGTAGGTCTAATTAGATATTCTCAGGGTTTGATCAGCAAACTTTGAGCTTTTTGTGTAAATTAATATTTAACAATCGAGAGTCACTTTTTTCCGTAAGAATTAGTTTCCTGAAGTGTGTATCACACAGAAGAGCATTGTCCCAATACCATCTACTGATTTTTCTTTGCAGAAATGTTCTCAAGCTTAGTACTTATTTGAGGTACAAACTAAGCCGAAACTTCAGCCAGTGGTAAATCTTTATTAAATGAACAGATTGAAATCAGAATGGAAGATTTTATGTTAATTGACTCTTTAAAATGTGTTCTGTTTAGTACATATATTGCATCTAAATATAACTGAAGAACTTTAGAAAATAGTGTTATTGTACTCTTCTCATGTGGCATCGTCAGCATTATCCCCAGTGTAGCCAATTGAGTCATCAGTCACTTGATATTCATCAGTATTATATGCTCTTAATGATGCATTAAAGCATTAAATAATTTCTAATTTTCCCTACTTTCTCAAAAATGATAATTTTAATAAATGTATTTATTTTTGTAATGCAGATATACGCTGTTTCAGAAAAGGCAGAATGACGCATTATATTAGCATTTTTGTAATATCTGGATCATTTGTACTTTTTATAATTTACAGGCTTTTACTATGTGCCACATAAAACAATTAATACTCATTTTTCTTTTGCCTACATTGCATATCAAATCAGAAATTTATTAGTAGCGATTAACATTGAAGTGCTGGATTTCCATAAACTGGGAAACTGTCCTTCAGCTGCTGGTAATTTGAGTAAAGTAGCTTTGTGTGAATATTAGAGAGGCTTCAGGATTTCTGTCCCTTCTCTGAAGATTTTTTGGTGAGAGAGAGAAAGAACAAGTTAGTTTAGGAAAGAGGACAGCTTGTAAGTGAGGAAAAAAAGAACTCTATAATCAGTATTATCCGTAACAGGAACTAGTGAGGCATTTGACAGGATGGTCATAAGATAAGTGAAATCCTTGACCCAGTTAAGTGTATTGTTTTGAGAAGCTGTGAGATTGTTTACTTTGGACAGTGAGCATGAGAGGTGGTTTAATGAATCCTAGATCTTAAAAGGGGCAGCAGCGTTGCCTCTTCACTGTCTAAGTCTGTCTGCCTGTCAGTTTTTCTGCTTGTATTTGAAAATAATGAAAATACTGAGTATGCTTTGAGAGTTGTGGAAGACAAATGTGAAGTAATATCTGGGATGAATTCTGCTAACCTTATCTGATCACTATTGAAGACTGTTCTGATAGGTTGCAGAGGTAATTTTCTACAGGTCTTTCTTTTTCAGTGCTGTTTCTAAGGAAATTGCCACATTATTTTGGCATGTCATCACAAGATTTAGGGCAGAATTTTATGACATAGCTGGCTTGATCCCATGGCTCGCTGCTTCTCAAGAGGTGGTCCCAGTCCTTCTCATATCTTTTCTAGCTGTGTTTGCTAGAATGTGAAAAATGCCTTGATCACATTTTAAAATATGCATTAGTTCTTTTGGAAGGGCCAGTCTTCTGTTTCTGTTCCCTGAGCAGTCTCACACTAGGGTCTAGCAGGAATGAGAGCTGATACAAGGCAGCAGGAAGAGCATGTGGCTGGGATTTAGCAGAAGCAAAGCTATACCCTAAGGTAGCCCTTAGCTCATCTCCGCAGCATCATCTAACTGCGTCCTCAGATTGCATCAGTGGAAGAACAATTAAAGGATGTGAATGTACACACCTATCTCTTTTAATTGATAATATTTCATAATTTCTCACACTTCCAGATTCATGTACTCCTACTTATAGGAATATGAGCTGAAAAAAGAAGGTTTTAATGACTGGGTAGGAGAGGATGATAAGAAGGCTGTTTTATTCTGGAAGCTATAGATTGATATGTTGGAGATAAATAATACTAAATAGGAGAATGAAATCCCGGAGGAATACTACTTGAGATTAGTTTGATCATTTTGATAGTATTAGGAGTTGCCATGATGTCTATCAGGATGATGACAGGTGTCAATGCCGAAGTGGCAGTGATAACTAAATAGCACAACCCACCTGCTCTGTGTAATTGTGAATTCTTCAAAATTAGTTCCATACTATTGCTGTTTGCATTATTTGTTAGTCTTAATGAATCAATGGAACATAGAAATTCAGATTAAAAAGAGCATAATCTACATAATGTTGTGTGCTGTTTGCCTGTCCCTTTGGCAAGAGACTCCACACCCCTGTTTCCTCAGTACCTCCTGAGCAAAATGCTCTTGCTTATTCTTATTTAAACTCCTTCTGCACAGCTATTTCATCCATTGTAAAATAATGAAGTTATCTGGGTGTCTCATACGTATGTGGTAGGTAGGGTTGAGTGCCAGTGGAGAGACTGTAAACTACACTTATATATGAACAGCATGTCTGTCATCAGTCTCTTTACTTCTGCTTTTATTATGGTTTATTCTCCTGTCTGTGCATGACACATTAAGTTACTTGGGGCAAGGCTTACCTTTTACTGACGCCAGAAGTCTTGTTTAAATCAAAACAAAAATATATGTAAGGCAATTGTAAGGAGAAATCCAGATAATCCAGTAGGGTTTAGCTGATAATTATCTTTCAGCAGTGACTAGCAGCCTGAGACTTGAAATTGTGCCAGTCTGAAGTACTGTGAAGAGTTGGAATGTGCTGAGTTTTCTTTTGATAACCAGGGTTTCTTAAGAGTCATTGTGCAATGCCGTGTAGCCCTGTATAGGGCTCATTCGGTTCTGGCAATTGTAAAAGAAGAATAATCAGAAGTAACAAGAAAGTAGCCATCCTGTCACTGAAGTCATCTTGCTGCAAAAATTAAAAGCCTGAGGGAGAAGATGAATTCAGATGTGGTAGGTGTCCATGTCATCTTGCTTAGAAAAATGAATACGTCTTCTAGGGTCCAGCACAACAGGGAATTGCCTCCATGTCTACAGGAGTGTGAAAGCTCCAATGCTTCCTTGGGCTTTGTGGCTACAAAGGCTAATTCTGCTTTTACAGAAATAGATAAGTAACAATAACAATAATAATGTATTATGCCTTTTTTGGTAATCTGTTCTCAGCATTGCTTGTCATACCTGAGGAGTCTGTTAAAAGTTCCAGAGTATGAGCTTGTTCTTGAGGAGGGTGATCGGTACCAATTTTTATCTTTCTTTCTTTTAACTTTCATGAGATTTAATTTGAATAAACTTGAAGAAGCTGGATTTTCTTTTTTTGCAGGGCCTTGAATGTGATTCGTGTATGGTCAGAATGGCCAGAATGACCTAAAAAACATTTCCCACCTGAAGCTTCCATAGCCTTGTGTGGGCCTTAATTATGGGTGTGATACAGTGAGAAGGAAGCAGCAGTGTAAATATGGATATACTCCATGACTGATGAAAATCATGTGCCTTCTTTGAACAATTTGATCAAATACAAGGTCAGATACTTAAAAACTGTATTTTACAGTGTAATGCTTCTTAACAAAGCTTCAGTTTAGTGCTGTGATAGAAAGGAAACAGACTGACTCACAGAAAACTGAGATCATTTCTTGGATTGCATCTGAGTGTGAAAATATAAAGTTGACATTATGGAAGCTATGAACTGTTTCTTACAGTGCTATAAATGAATCACTGGCATTGACAGGAAGAAATTGAATAAGTACATGATAGGAAACAAGTTCTATTATGAGAAATACTGTTTCTGCTTTAATTTTTGTTTTTTATTTTTCCTTTTCCTCCCTTCTTTCTCTTTCAGGGTAAATGGAAAGCTGGTGGCATTGAAGGTGATTAGATTACAAGAGGAGGAAGGAACCCCATTTACCGCTATCAGGGAAGGTACGCACTCACATTTAATGATTATACATGGGGGTTTTTTTGTAAATACATTGCACTTCTTATTTCTGTGCCATGCTATAGTGAAAATAGCTTGAGAATTCAAATTACAGAGTGAATTCAAATTATACAGTAGGAAGAAACTTTGGTGCAAAGCCGCTGGTGTGGGAGTTCTTGTTAAAGAATGCAACTCTGCCTCTGCTTTGGCTCCTGTTAGATTTACTATACAAATGTGTACCTAAGAGCATGTTTGAAGTTGGGCATGAGAAGTTACTCTGGAAGATGAGGGAACTGTCTTAAGTTGGTCATCTTGCCTGCAGACAGCGCTGCAGATGAAGACAGATATAACTTTACATATACCCACAGCATGAAGCAAAGAAAAGTGTTTCTTGGTGAAGGCAATCAGAAGATCAGGGAGCAAAAGTATAGGTGTCTTAGAAGCTGCATGTAGTTTGGGATTAACTTTTGTTTGGTTTTCCTTCCCCACGGAGTTTGAGTGCCTTTGAAATGACTAGCCTGATCAGAGATGCCCGTCATGTTTTCTGCTCTGCTCCTTTGCCTCTTGTGGTCCCTAGTGATGGCTGCTTTAGCCGAGCCAGCTGGTTTGACCTCCTTTGCAGAAACTGCTGGATGTGCCTTCTCTGCATGGGCCTCCTCTGGTAGAAGGTACTGGAAATGAGCCTTGGTAGAGAAACAGTAAACAGTTTGCCATCACGGTACTGATTCAGCCTCAGCTGAGTTTGGTAGTGGACTACAGAGACGAGACTGTTGTGGCTTTTGAGGGGCCTTTCAATACTGTGGTGACTGTCTTGGCGCAGCTCCCGAGTTCAGATGAGCCAGGGAGACAGGAGAACATCAGCCCTCCCAGGGTCCGCAACATAGCCCTGCGTGGGAAGCGTACGGCTTCTTGCCCATGACAGCCACAGTGCCAGCAGCTGAGGCTCCCTTGTCTCTTGCTCCTGCCTAAGTTCCTGCAGCATCTGTACACCTTATGTCCATCTGTATGATGAGCCTGTTTTGGGGTAGACTGGGGAAATAATTCCGTATTTCACATGATTGACACCCTGAAGTTAGAAGCCTTTAAAGTACTGTGGTGTGGATTTCCATCCCAAGGGTTAGTGTTTTAAAGGGGGCTCTTCCACAAAAGAGGGAGAACCATGCATAGCCAATTTATGAAGGAATTTCAGCAGTTCTTCTGTACTGCTTTGTTTGAGTAATTATTATTGAATGATCTGACACATAAATTCAGAACGATATATATTTTATCTGTGAGCTGTCTGTCCCTGCAGCTGTGCTACGATAACGAGGTGTATGGAGGGTTATGAGCACAGCTTTCAATATTTGTAATGCCAAGTTCAAGGCTAACAGACTGTGTTTCAAATATGTTTATTGTTCTCCAGGTTTTTAGTTGATATGGTACTGACTTAGTAAGAAAATAGTAGATACGGCTTTCTTGAGCCTTTTTAGTGACACTTAAAAGGTTTTTTAGTGTGAGCTTGGTCTAGATGAAAGTTTATAGTGCTATAGCTGTCAAATACAGTATAATGTGTTTTCCTTCATAAATAGTTTGTTGTGTGAGCTCAGTATAAATAAGTATTCATTAGGAGCAAGAACAGAGATTTTTCCACTTGATTTCTTTTTATTTTTCTTTTTAATATTATAAAGGCACACTTGCATGAAAATACTTTTCACATTGTCGTCGGGGAGGTTTTCCTTTTAGCCATGACTACAGCACTGTAGTTGAAGCCAGTTAAAATTCTGGTACTTTAATAGTGGTAGAACAAAACCCTTGTTCAGAAAAGCTCTTAAAGTTCTTAGTGAATATATATTTTCTTAAGTATGCACTGTCTCACCAGGTTTAATGGAACTATATATATCTGTTGTATTTCTAAGTACTCCTCTAAACTGGGACTAGATCCAACAAGGGAAGACCTCATTGTGGTCTATGGCTTCCTGATGAGGGGAAGCGAAGGGGCAGATGCCGGTCTCCCTCTTTGGTGACCAATGATAGAACCCAAGTAAACGTCATGAAGCTACAATAGGGGCGGTTTAGGTTGGATATTAGGAAGAGGTTCTTTACTGGAAGGGTGGTTGGGCACTGGAACAGGCTCCCCAGCGAAGTGGTCACAGCACTGAGCTTGACTGAGGCCAAGAAGCATCTGGACAATGCACTTGGTCACGTGCTGTGACTTGTCTGGCCCTGTGTGGAGCCAGGAGTTGGACTTGATGACTTTTATGAGTCCCTTCCAACTCCGGATATTCTATGATGCTATGAGTATGATGCTAATGAGAGGGTTTTTTCTTGAATTTTGTAGACTCTTGGTTAGGTGGGGTCAAACTCAGGTTATAGCTTGATTGTTTACATTTGGGTGTTTTGTTGCAAATGTAATCCTGTCCCCTGTGTAGTGGAATCTAGACTGGTCTTGGCTTTTCTGCTGCTTGTTTTTATTTTGTCAGAAACAAATATTAGGGCCAGAAAAGGAAGAAAGTCTGTGTTACAAATGTAGCTTCCAGAAGGTAATCTCAGTGACGTTGTGCCAGACCCCTATTATTTCATGGTAACACTACAGTTGGTAGTAATACTACAGTTGCGGACTTCACTGGCAGGACCCGAGGAAGCTGTTGCTTTCATCCTAACAGCATGTAACCCATCTTGGACATGCTGGGTTCTGTAATGCAGCTGTGGCTGATCTTGGCTACATGGGTGAAAAAAAACCCAACTTGTATAAGCTCTTGAAGTTATCTCATAAGTTTGAGATGGGAAAACAGTAAGAATGGGATACTGTGTTAAGCACATTTTTCTTGATTACCATGGGCAGACTGAAGGCTCTCATCCTATAATTTAGACTGGGACAATTAGAACAAGGACAAATACCACTGAAGATGAGATCAACTTCTAAATTCAGTTATACGTGGAGTAGTGTTGCCCTAATCAAAAAAATGCATGTATGCCATCATGAGCCAGAGGTCTGCTGGAAGGCATTTCTTTCCAAACTCTTTCATAATGGAGAAACCAGGCAGGTTTTGACCTTGACTTATTTCTTATTGTCTAATTTTCCATCAGTGCAAGGCAAATTCAGCTCTTTGAGCTTGGTCCAGCTTATTGATGCTTTCATTTAGTGGCATTCAGTTTACGGGATGTTTCAGTTTGAATTTCACTCATTGTGGAATAACCTAGTTTACCTTTGAAGAGCCTGAGAGGAAGAAAAAAGAACAGGGGAAGAAAGAAAAAAAAAAGAAGAAATTGCAATTGACTGAATGCCTATACCTTAGTGGTTTTAAACCTATGTGATTTTCTGATCATATATATTTACGTGGTGCAGGCCACCACATTACTGTCATATGCTAAAGGTGCCTGCAACTGTGATAGCTGAGACTGTCTGGAGCCTGAAAGTCACTTACACACTATTTTCTCATTGAAAATGAGTTTGGTAGAACACAAATTAGCAAATTATTTGTTTTCTGCGTTAACGTAGTTGTGGTTTATTCTTTTACTGTAACTCTCATTATCAGCTCTTCAGAGATGTTTCAGTGTCAGACTTGAAGTGTTATTAAATCCACTGCAGCCAGGGGAAAAGTTCACTGACATTAACTTTTATCTCAGATATTTCATTCCCTTAATTTCCTGTAATATCATATGTTCACCTAGGCTAAATACTGAACTGTGTGGTAGATCCTAATTCTGGAAACAGCTTCATTTACAATTCTGTTGTTATCTTGTTTGATTTCCCAGGAATAATATTCCTTGTATACAGTGTGACAAAGACTTTGCTTTGTGCCTATATATGTAGGCAAACACCCCTTGGTTTTATCACTGCCTTGCTCCTGAAGTTAACTTGCTTGCTGTGTTCCTTTTTTGGGCAATAAAATTATTTCTTCCCCATCCCAGTTGTGAAAGTTTTGTATTTGGTTTTCATTTTCCACTCCTGGAGATATCGCCACTCCTTTGCTCTGCTTAATTTGATTTACTATTAGTAATAAAACTCTATTCTAGTGGTTTATTAAATGGTAACATTTCATTTCCCATAGACTTAGTTGGTGTCTCAAAGCACAATCAAAATCAAGCATGTTTTGAAGGTGTTTTTGTACTTTGCCATTTAAATGCTGTGATTAGGCAACTTTTAGTTTATTTTTCTCTTTTTATTAATTTTTGTATTTATATCTTATAATTAATATGTACTTGTACCTATTTGTGTTTCATATTTGAAAGTGTTCAGGTCTCTACATCTTTGGTTTGACAGTTGCCCAGATAATAATTTTCCATTTACTCCAGTGTCGAAGGCTGGTTCCTTAATGCTGAGTGTGGATAGCAGTGTGCAAAAATAGCACATAAATGCTTTGGGAACAGCTAGCTGTCATGTATTACAAAATCAGAAAGAAGAGAGGATTTGCTTAATGAATTTCTTTAACTTAAATTTTTAAAAAGCATTTCAGCATACACACTGAGTAAGTTTGTTTTGTGATGAGTGGGAGAAAACTTAAAGCATTTGAGTACCAGCGTGGAGCAGGGAGGAGAGGTGATTAATTTTTGGCCGCAAAGCTTCTTCAAAAGTCTTCAGAGGTTCAGATTGCTTCCAGCCATCCCTCATTGTATGGTAGGAGGGAAGAAGAGAAGCACACTATGAAGACCTTAAAAGGTCTTTAAGAAGGAAATGTGAGTCTGCCTTTTTGCCCCAGACTGGACAGACTTTCTTGGATTGGGAGGTTTTCTGAGGCCTCCCCTTCTGAAGCTGTCAGGCTGGGAGGGACAAATCTTCACAAAAACTTTATCTGTGGAAAATCGATGTGGAGTAACTGCTAAGAAAAAAGTACAGGGAAGATCAGCAGTTTGCCAAGACAGAGGTCTTACCCAAGTGAATGTGTAATTTATTGCACAGTGCTCCTAATGGGTGCACAATGGAAAATACGGCTTTGGAGTAACAATACTGCAGTGATGTATGGCAGCTGTGCTTCTGTATTATCCAAGAGAAACAGCACAGTCTGTGCTCCTGCCATCTAAGGAAGGGCTACAGAAAATTATATTCTTAGAATAGATAAGGTTTTGTGACCTCATATTGAATTATTACCTGAGTTATTGCACACACTATCCAGCTCGCTGATTTTTGACTGATACATAGCATAATGATCTTTACAACTTTAAGTCAACAAATGACCTCATGAGGCACTTGTCAGATGACTCAGTGATAAGCCTCCTATTCGTTGTGGGTCTAGAAGGTTGTATACTGTAGGTCAAGGGCACAATGAAACAATATATGCATATTTTTTAAAGAGTCATTGTTGGTTGACCTACTAGTAGAAGGTAAACATGAAAATTCAAATGTGAATCCCATCTTTGCCTGCCAGTAAAGAGTAAATTATTCTCTTTTTTTTGGAAGCTAAGTCATTCTCTTAGAAAAAATAAACCTAGTCTTCCTTTTCTGAAGGTTTTAAAAAAATTATTATTATTTTAATTTGGGAAGCTTGACAGCTGCATTATTTTGAGTGATAGGAGTTTGGAGGACTTTCACATTTCCTTCACGAAGTTCAGTCAAGAAATTTATATTTCCATAACTGAAATGCCTAAAAGCTTCATATGTGTCTGGCTCAACAAGCCTTGGGGACGCTTCAAGAGATTGTGTTTAAGATTATGTAGATGTAACTATTCTGAGCAAGCATGTCACGTGGGTTACTATAGGGGGTTTATGTTTTTAGAGTCTGAGAATAAGTTCACTCTCCCCAAAAGCCACATTGCTCTGGAGCATTTAAGTTAAAAAAAAGGAAAGGACAGTTGCCTACAAAGCTGGCAAAGCTGGCAACCTACTGCAGGCTAAATAGCTACAGCTCAATTAACTGTAAAGTCCCTGCAAAGCCAATGCAGCTTTTAGTTGTAACGGCTTTGTTTTTCAGCGTTGTTAAAAATAAAACACACAAGCCAAGAACTTCTGGGATACTTTGTTGCTGGGTATTTAAGGTCAAGAAGTCTTCAAAAGTAAAGAATCTTCAGAAATTTTCTCTGTCTGAGCTCTTTGAGTTGTGGGCATCCTGCAACTTTACCCAAATGCAAGGTTTCCAAATTCAGACAGGTTGCGCTTCAAAATTTTCCTTTGGAAAAGGATGTTCCTTCTGAAATGCACTCAGCTTTTAAAATTTTCCAAATCTTTGGATGTTACTTACTATTAAATATGCTGTCATGTTGTGGAGAAATGTATATGCATTCTTAATGAACATTAATTTCTGGAGTTGCTATGACTGGACGATTAATGATATCTGAGATTTTAAGCCATATTTCATTTGTGCTTTCTCCTGCGTGCATGTTTGTGTGCGTCTGCGTACATCTGAGGGAGGCATGTTAGATCCCCTGTGATGTGGAGCTTCAACACTGCAGGAGCTTTTGTCTCTGTTCTGCTTTCTGTCCCAAGGTTCTCCCCAGCGCTGACTGGCTGCTAATATTTTTTTCCTGACAGTATTCATTTGCCTTCCTCTGAAAGCAGTTGGACTGACTGGCTGAAACAGGTGAACTGAATTTCTGGTCATCTCAGATGAACATGGGAGAGCTGATAGTTTTCCAGTCTGAGGAAGTTACAGTGCAAGGAAGTTACTGTGACGTTATTTTAGCTGGCTTCTCAGTGTGCCCAAATTGCACCATGCTCCTTCCTCACTCCTTTTTGGTGGACAAGACGAAGGGTGTAGGGTGCTCAGAAATGGCAGAGATTGATAGATCTGTCCTACATCTTCCTTTGGTCCTATACATAGCCTGAGCATAGCCTTCATCCCCCTTCTTTTTTTCTTCTATTTTTTGCTTTTTTATCCTCCAAAAAATTAGTGAGTCTCACAATTATAAAGCCTTCGGAAGAGCTGGGATTACATAAATGCAATATAAATCATAGGGTTTCCCTTTGAAAATCGTGATATATATTTTAGACTCTATAATGAACGCACTTCATGTGGGAAAAGTGTCATGCTTTTCTAAAAAGTACAAATGAAAATTCCAAATTATCCAATTTCATAGAGCTAAATCTGTTCCCCAGAATAATCCGTCCCTTCTGTTCTCCTTCCATTCCCCCTCCAATATTTTATCTGTAGCCTGCTGAGACAGAACACGGCTGTATCAATTGAATCTTTGTTCAGTACTTTTGATGTGCAAGCTGTGACCTGCTTCTGGCTTTTGTTCTTGGGCACAGTTCAAGCAAGAAAAGAGTGGGGTGACTCTTTGAGGATTTTTTGATTTTATTTTTTTAATATCATCATTTCAGCATCAGGAATCCTTTCTTCGTCCTTGTTATCAGTTAGCTTAATGGTAGACCTTTCAGACTCTGCCCTACTTCCACTGAAAAAGTTGTCTGTGCATCTTCAGTATTCACATGGAAGGTGTTGGATAAGGGATCTTGTGCTAGTTCCAGTGCCAAAAGGTTACAAATCCAGTAGTTCAGGGGCACCATTGAACCCTTCTCAGTAAGGCATTTGCCTGCAACTTCTTCTGACCTGAGTTTCAGGGCTCTCTGACTTGGCTTTTGGGGCCCTGCTGTGGCCTTCCACTCTGTGCAGTTTTCTAAAAAAACCCCATTTCTTCTCTTCCCTATTTGATGCAAGAGTTGACACTGTTGCTTTACAGATTTTCTGGCCTGCTGCTCTTGCTGTCCCTCATAGTATAGCGGGAAGGGTACAATAAAAGATGTCAATTGCAGAATATGGAGGTTAAAGAAGGTGGCAGTCCTTTCTTCATACATAAAACTATAGTATGTAACTGCAAGTTCTATAGAAGTCTTATGCAGCTGTCATGGTTTCCTGTTTGAGTGGAAGTCGGTGAGGATCTGTCTTCTCTGCTGTATGCAAATTTTACGTCTTCTTGTAGCACATGCTACTGCCACAAAATGTAGCATTATTTTTCACCCTGTCACCATATCCCAGTTGGGATGGATTGGGTTGGTGATATGGATACTAGCTGGTTGTAAATGTGAATGGTGATGTTAATGAGCCATGGCATCTCGACTTGCTTAGAGACCCTAAGGCACCCTTCCAAGTGCCAGTACCTTCCATGGCCACCTGGTGACATAAAACTTTGATATCATCTGGTGTTGAGACAAAGAAATGTCTCCTAAACCTTCAGGTTGCTTGGGGTTTTTTTGTTGTATCTCCTTTTTGTGAAAGAATAATCTTAGTGACAGTAACATTTAGCCTTGTGATTAAAGTGGGGACTTTAGATCTGCACAAAGACATTTGTCTTTGTCAAAACCTCTGAGTGTTGTGTGTTTTCCACTGCTGTGTCCTGGAGTTTGAAAGTGCCAGAGCAAGGTGGCAAGTTGGTGTTTGAACCAGTTCAGTTAGCTTGAATTTTCTTGTTAGTCTTTTTTGCGTGCTAAACTAGTAGGTGACTTTGTATCTTGACAGAACTGGTTTCAACTTTGGGTAGCTGCAAAATAAGGACGTGAGAAGGTTGTCTGGTTTCCTGGCGTTAAATCTTTCCCCCTTAAAGGAAATACGTCACTGCACGTATGGAAAGGATTGTGTGGGTGCGTGTATATATTGTGTGTGCACATGCCTGTTGCATGTGGGAAAGACTTGATACAGAAAGCCAGATAACCCTGTCCCCAGAACAACCAAATCCTTTGTGAAGAGTTAGGTACTGGCTTTGATCAACCCAGAGAATGTCTGTGTGGTGGATGTGTACCCACCTCTAGATGAAGATAAAGTGCTTCCCATGAAACTATGACCATTTTCATCAGTTGTGTGAGACAAATGTGGCAACCTGCTTGTTACTGACTACAGCCATCATTCATAAACACATCATCAGAACAACTCTGTGTGTTTTTAACACAGAAAGTTCATGAATGAATTATCCTGATTCTCCTGATGTGTGTAATTTATTTAGAAATGTGTTATGAAACAGTCCTAGTTCTTCAGGCACAAGTGAAACAATGAAAATGTGCACACACTATTGCTGGATCCACAATGTTGCCTTTGTTTTCAATGCTTTTGTCTCCATCCACAGCACAATAACTACATGGGTTTGGTTTTTCCTTTGAAAAAAAAACCCAACTAGTTTATTGCCAGCTTGTAACGTCTTTCTAAACAGGTCCTAAAATTAAGTGCCATTAGTCCATTTCCAGACACCAGATACTATTCTGTATTAATATCTATATAAGTCACTCTTATGTGAAAGGGGGAAAGATTCTTATTTGCAAATGATGGTGCCATACCTTCAGAAGAGGCTTGCCAGCTGGAAAGACAGGCAGCCTGAAAGAGGACAGACCACTGCAGTGTTTTGCTCTGCGGCCTTTTATTCCCATCTTCTGTGATAATGATTCAGTTCTCCCCTAAATATGTCATCTGCTCAGGGAAGTAAAATATCCCTGTATGGTAAAATGTTATGTTTAGATATCAGTACTTAGCTTAAGATTTTAAGCATGAGTTGTTTGTAAACTTTGGAATACTTGGGGAATATTTTCAGTAGCCTCATCTTTGTACTGACATAAAATAAGACAGCAACCACTGTAGTCAGTGAGAAGCATGCACTAATACCTTCCACACAGGAAAGAAGACATCAGTTGCAATCAAAACAGTAGAAAAGGTGTTAGCAAATACATCTTATACCAAAATGACATATGTGAGGAAAGAAGACTATTTCTTTTCCTCCCTTTGCTTGCTTTTTCTTCACAAACTGCTATATTATTTGGTGTAGCTGTGCTGGATGCTGCAGGCACCACTGTCTGGTTGCTGTTGCTTCCGAAGGCGCACGGCTCCTGTACCTCTCTTGGGTTTTTCCATAGGCTGAAGATTGTGTTGCAAACATTTTAGTTAAATTTTTCAGGTTTTGCTGGGAGAGGTGGGAGATTCATCATTTGGGAGTTACACAGAGCTGAAACACATGCTTCATCATGGGCGGAGTTACTGCTTTCAGGCTTTATAATCAATATGAAGAGAGTAGCATTTCAAAATTAGAAATTGACCTTTACTGTCTTCTTCAAAGCAATGAAAATGAATTTCCACATTATTTTACTTTGAAATGTTCCTCCAGAGTAAGCAATATAAAAAAAGAAGCTGATAACGCATCCCATTTTTCTGCTGGGATGAAGGGGAGCTGGATGGTTCAGAGACTGCTAATAGGATATCCTGACCTTCCACCTCTGACCCATTTATTAATATACAAGCCACAATAGTGGAGTCTGAAAGTCATCACTGTGACTTATCACTACAGCTGTAGAATCTGTAACTGTATTTCCTAATTTTTGAGACCTGGGCTGCGTGTCACAAACTTCCACAGATTCTCAGCTGGCAGCAGATTTCGCCGGCACTAACTGAAAAGCAAATCAAGAGCAAAATGGAGGGAGGAAGCCTTGCAAATAAGGATATATCAGCTGTGCTGGACTTGGTGATTTGTATCCCTTCTGATCTGATATAGCTTGTTTGTCCTCCTTGTTTTGTGGTGCTTGATTAAGAGTTCCCTTAATCAAAGCAGACATGGTACTGACCATTTTTCTTTCATTGTTATTTTGGGTTGCTAGGAGGGGCTTAATGCAAATAAGGATGCTGTGGATTTTGACTTAAGATGATGCTCAAAACTTGCACTATTGATGAGAGCTAATTTTCAGTATTTAATGTTTTGCCTTGGATCATCAGTGGGAGATTCCTACCACCCTTTTGGTGCCTATGGGTAACCTAAGCTGAGACTTGGGTCATGTGAAGCCCATCTTAGTTGTACAGCTCAGTTAATTATATTATAAATATCATTGGGTTTTATTTAGTTTTAATTAACACGTGTTTATCCCTGAGCAGAGGAAATCAATAAAGTCAAGAATGTGGGAGGAATCTTGGTATACCACCATGCTAGCTTTGCAGACAGGGTGATAGCAGTGCCAGTGTGGCTGGCTTTCATCTGAAAACATCCTCTCTTCCCTCCTATCTCCTGAAACTTGAGAGGACGAAGTAATTCAAGTTACTGTAACAGGTTAAATACAACTGACTGAAAAAAAAAGTATCTAAAATCTACTTGCAAAGTGAAAAAAACCTGTTAAGGCAATGTATTTTAGAGTTCTGGTTTGGAAGCTGCAAAATGTCCTGTGTGGTCCAAAATTTAGAACTGAGAAAAAATAAAATCTTTTCACACCTTTCACCCTGAAATGGCAGGATAGTGCACACACAGGCACGCGCTCACTGCCTTTCCCCCCTGTTTCTTTGAGATCCAGGGGCACACACTTGCTCTTCTGTGTGCTCCAAGGGGTTGAAAAATGCATTTAATACTGGCGAGAATGTTCTCGTACAAATGTTCACTGGCTTGTGTGAGGGTTTTATTAAGAAAATGAGAGAACACAAACCCCAAACATTTAGCACATTAAACTGTGGACAGGATAAAAATTTGCTTTTGATGTTCCATTTCTGGTTTTCTCAACATAGCAGTGCCTACATTGCTGCTGGTGAGAAGCTGCCAGTTCCTGGAAGGGCATGTAACTCAAAGCAAAGCCCGGCGTGTTGTAGGCCCATTGACAAAACCCCATAAAGGACTTTCACAGTTTTCCAGGTTACTTTATCTCAATGTATTTGTGGTCCTAAAAGATGTTTTTTTCAATTTGCAATTACGTGTTTCTCAGAAAGTCTTGGTTATAAAGCTGACATGGTTGAAATACTGGCTTTGCATCAAGATTTCATACAGAATTAACATTTGAATCACTTGAGGCCTTATTCGCAAAGCAGAGGGCTATTTGCATAATCAAACATGCTTTATTTAGCATGCCAGTGGAAAAGCTAAGGATTGTAGCTGCAGCTCACAAACAATTCAAGTGATAGGTATTGATGTGTGTCTGTATGTTGCTGTCTCTCAGCCTTGCTTGCACAAATCTTTATAGAGGTAAAAGAAAAGATTTTGGAGCAAACCATAGTCTCCATTCAAAGCCTGGTTAAACAGGGTTTGCTTAAGTTATCAGTGTAAGGGTTAGATGGACTTCCCACTCTACCAAATGGGGATGAGGTTTGGGGGCACTTTTACAGCTGGGTTGTTGAAAGAGGATGAATGTCTTTCTAAAAATATGCTCAGTAAAAATTTATGAGGTTGAAAATTGCTCCTTCTATTGAAGAGGTCAAACTAAATAACCTATAAGAGTATATATCTGTGGATAATGGGTTCAAGACTTTCTTCACACCTTTCTGTCACTTTTCTGCCAGTACTCCAAGAGGCTTATGAATTGCTTTAATAACCTTCCCATCTTGCCATCAGCCCATGCATTCATGTTTTTCATCCCTTTTTATTGCTGTGGACAAGAAGTTAGAATGTAATTTTCAAAGAATTTGTTTCTTTGCACGTGAATAACTCCTGATCAGAGTTCAAGAGCATGAGGCAACTGTTAACCTCTCTGAGGCAGTAGGAAACCTGAAAAAAAGCCTTTGGTGTCAGGGGATTTTATTACTTTATTTTTTTTTTTCTGGAATGAACTTCTATTATGTTGTTGCTGTTAAATCAAGTTCTTTCCTGAAGTTTATGTGATGAAAGTTCTAGTTCCACAAAAAAATTTGGGCTATAATTATTTGAACTTCAGATTATTTGACCTTAAAGGTATATGATGTGATCCAACCTTTTACTTTGTTTGTCAGCTACTTAAATAACTAAATCATTGAAGCATAATATGAAAAGCCATTAACCTTGTAAAATCTTTGACAGAATAATAAATCTACGTCCTTGAGAATTAGGTAAACAAATTTATAAAAGTTCCTCAAGTGAAATGAAAACCAAACTGTACAGAAGGACTAGGTTCTGTTTACAGCACTTGTTAAAGCCCAACAAACTTGGGAAAACATGTGCAGATGACACACTCCTTCATGGCAGTGACATCACCACTGTTCCTATGATGTGTAGCACTCATTTTGTACCTTCAAGATATGGATACCCAACCATAGTTTCTTCTCAAGTAAATGGTAGTTCATAATATTTTCATGTAGCTTATCACGGTCACAGAGAACTTTGAGAGAGGAATGTGTTTTAGTGCCCCAGACCAGGTTTGTTTATCTATCTGAGATCTTGTCTGTTTGTTTTGAATGTTATCAGGTTGTCATATGCAAGCGTCCTAACCAGCTGGGGGAGAGGTATTTTGATGGACCTGTTGAAGTCTGTGATCTGTCATCTCTGGGAGGCTGAACCCTAATTAGAAATGAATGAGTAGTGTTCCTGTGCATTTTTCATGGACTGATTGTTCCTCCTTCTGTTTGGGAACATTTCTGTTCTATTTTCATAGGGCTAGTGCTATTTGTAATACTGAGCTGAGGTGGGAAGTCAGGGAGGATATTTAGCCTTGTGAGAGTTAGCGCTGTGGCTGCCACTATTTTAATATGCATATCTGAACTAGAGAGTGCTCTTAGACTTTCGGATATAATCAATTCTTGATTTTTAGCCAAAGCTTTCTGGCATGTGTTGGAACAGGGACTGAGTATTCCTCATTTAATAAGTTCCTTCAGGGATGCAGTTTACTGTTGTATAGTGTCTGATATAGCATACATACTAACTTATATCAGAATGCTGATGGCAGAAAGAAATTCATTAGCATCATGGGTACTTGCTTCTGTTCTAATTCCTGTGACCTCTTTCAACTCAGACTGTGTTACCTTGGCAGAAAAACTCAGCCCACAGAAGTTAGTAGTTTTGTTGAAGTCATTGTTTGAGCTACTTGGGATGAGGTGATGATGAGCAGCGAGTCAGTAGTAAAGAGTACCAGGGGCTTTGCAGTGGTTGAGCTGTTTTCCTGTACATTAAGATGTTCTCGTTTTAGCTGTAGAGACTAAAAATGTTTGATCGTTTGCAGTATCTCAAAAGTTAAAAATGAGCTTGCCTCGAGAGTTGCTTGGAAAAAGGTTTTGTAGAGCTACATGTATCCCAAAGGCTTTTAGAGGTTCAGAAACTGCTTTAAAGCAATGATGGTTTTGTTATATTCCTGAAACTTGGTCTTATGAACTTACCATTGTTGCTTACATGGGGAAGCATTTGACTTCTGTGCAGTTGCACAGCACTGAGGAGTCTTGTGCCTGTGTGTAGGGTAGGATATTTGGATTCGGTTGGTGAGATGATAGCATCTAATCTTTGACCATACAATCCTGGTACACTTATAGAGATTATATCCAGTAGCTCTGTGATGTTCAGGTCCCATATTGGCAATATACTGATACTCGGAGTGGTCTTACCCAGTCTGTGTTTGGTCAAATCAAATTAACAGCTCAAGTTTGATTTCCACCTCACTCATTTTTTTGTAAATTCAAAGAAGCTCATCAGTTAAAGTTACTGCTACATATTGATTGTCACACAACCTGTTAATATTGTATTTGCTCTAGTTTTTCTAATTGAAAAGTGGAAGTTATAGAAAAGCAGAGTGGTCCAAGGATGGTGTAGTTCTTCTAGATCCTGCTGCTTGCTAAGTTCCCCTACATGTTTTCTGTTCTATTTCTCCTCAGGGACAGAAAACTTCCTGCTTCATATGTTTGGTTAGCAAGTCACTTTTGTATTCAGCCATAATAATAATATATTTAAAGAGACTGAAGAATTTTCTTTGTCTCAGGGGCCACGTACTCTCTGGGATGATGAACCTAGGTCTAAGCTCTGGGATTCTGGTTTGTTACCTTGTCCTGAGCTTGTGAATAGTATTCTAGTTCCTTTGTGAATTTGGCTTTTCTCATGGCAAATTTAATTTCAAAAGTGTCAACCTCTCACCCCCACCACCCCCAGAACCCTTTTGTGTTTAGTTGTGGGTTTAGTTTTTGGTTGAGGGTTTGGTGGGGTTTTTTCCCCTGATATTAAGAGAGTTAAAAACTCTGCATGTGTTATCCATGTGGTTTTGTTCCCTCCTGTTTTCCCCCTAACCTTTCTCCCCTTTCTACTGTGCTCTGACAGTCTGGAAGAAGGAGGCTGCCACACTGAAACACTTAGCAGTGTCCATGCCTGGGCAGTAGTAGAGTGGAGAACTAGAAGAGAAGCAACGTCAAAAGCTTATGGTTAAGAACAGGTGTTGGTGTGAGGATCTTGGGAAGAGGATTGCTGATACAACAGTAGATCTGGAAGAATGCAAATTAAAGAGGCTATTTAAAGCAACACAAGGTGTAGAAAGCAGTAATGGAAGATGAGAAGGCTCGGTAACTTTGGCTTCAGACAGACGTGTATGGGATGGAGATGGAGACCTTGCTTGGACAGGGCTAGCTACCCTTTTTGTCATTGACAGGATTGAAGAGGGAGTGGAGCAGAAATGAGCCAAGGGAGCAGAAATGGAGCACGTGTTCGGACAAGAACAGGCTTGGGATTGTGATTTTGGGGAAACTGTCAGAAAAATTTTGCTGCTCACACTGCCCCATCTATAACTGATGCTGGATTCCAGACTTCTTGGCTCAAACTTCTTCTGCTTCTGCCAAATATCTGAATGTTTAAGTATGCTCAGGGAGGATGGATTCTCTGGGAGATTTTAGCTTCTAAAGTGCAGCTTTAAAGTACAATTTTCCACTGACTAGATGTAAACTTTGATAAATTGGACAGAAATGGGAAAAGTATGTCCTTGACCTGGAGTGTAACTTTTGAAAGCCGCCTTTCAATGCATGAGATCTGAGAACTGTTTGAAGAAAAGGTCACCAACATTAAAGAGCATATTTGTTCTCTAGTTCTGTCTTGGAAAAAGGATGACCTGTTTTGACTGGCATAAACGTTGTTAGACACAAACTGTAAAAGATGAGGACATTTGTCTAAAGTTTGATGAGGCAATGGCGTCCTCTTAAAAGAACTGGTACTTTAAGAGGCAGTGTTATCTATCAATTTTGCTGTTGTCATTGTTAATTACTATGATTCTATAAAAAGAATTCTATCTGGAAAAGCAAACACTCAATTGCCATAATTATAATTGATGCATGACACAACAGGATGGAAGAACTGAATGTATATTCAAGGGATCTGGGAAGTGATGTTTTATATCTGTATGTAGTAGACAGACAAGCTGTTGGCTGTTCAGTTGGCCTTTAAAAAAAAAAATAATTAAAAATCTTACCACCTGTGGTGTTAATGGGCTATGCTGGCATATCCCTTCAATGTATTTTCTCACATTTCTTGGGTGTGTTTTAATTATGTTGTTGCTCAGAATGCCTTCCAATATGGACCCATAGTTTGCTTGGTGCCATGCATCTATCTACACAGGTAATTGGGAATCTGTATTGAAAAGTATGGGTATGCTTTTACCAAAAGTAGGAGGATAGAAATGACTAGCTTACCTCATCTAGGTCTGTTCTAAACGTCATTTAACTTTCGCGTCACCCTGTCACTATCAGCTGTGGCTGTCAACTCTGTGAAGCTGAGACATTCCTTCAGCCCATCTTTTCTGTTCTAGCACCTCTCCTGCTTTATCTGTGGGCCAGCTGCTTTTTAAGGAAATATACAGGGCTTACCATCTTTTGCTTAAAGGAAAATTTTTTTTCTTCAAAATGCAAATTTCATAGTTGAACAATGTCCACGAGGTTTAAATAATAACATGCTGCTCTAGGCAGTCACATGGTAATAGAGTTCTTCGTTGTCATTTAAAACTAAATTTGTCAAGTTTGCAGCCATCCTGATTTGGGTTCAGTTGTATTCCTGGATGAAGAAAACAAAAATCCTGTGGGTCTGTCATATGGTTTTCTGTTTCTTCCTGTGTGCTTGCACCTTAAATTCAATTAATATTGTTGATCAGTGCTGCAAGAGTAAATGACAGTTAAATGACAGGGTGAGAACTGAGACAATGCCCAGAGACCACAGAGCAAAGGCAGGAGGAGGACAGGAGCTCCTTGGGAGCTGATAGAGCCTGTGGATGTGAAAAGAATGCTTAAATCATGCTTTCAGATGCTGTGATTGCAAAGTGGGTGACCATAAGTGTTGGCACCAAAGTGCTTTGCTGTTGGTGGTACAGCATTGTTAGCAGTTTCTGATTCAATCTTTTTCACCTGATATAGTCTGGGAAAAAATTTAACCTTCACTTGAATTATCACTGGGTTTTCCTGCTGTAGTGTCTGCCAGCTTGCTTCATCCCTTTATTGCTTTTTTTTTCCCATGTTGGAAATTAGTTTACAAGTTACTTGAGGGAATTTTGCCATTTTGTAGTTTGCGTGCTTAGCATATTTTTCAGTTGGGAAAGAAAAAAATTAATACCAGTCTTATAATAGGCATGAAAGATCTAGCCAGAATTAAGGCTGTTTCCCCTTTAAATGTTCTAGATATTATTCATATTTTTGTTATGCTTAAAAGTATAGTAGTTAGTTATTTTGAGCTGTTTCTTAGTGTAAGCTACGCTGCAACTGGATTTCCATTCACTTTATTATGAAATCCTTGTTTGTTTCCCATACCCACTCCACGTTGTTCTCTTTTCAGTTACAGAACAGTATGCCTTGTTTTCACTGATTGATTTTGTTTACTAAAATATTTGTAAAAATAGGTTATTTGCTAGCTTTCTACTGAGGCTGCCTTTCTTTAACCTCTGAATCATTCCAAAAGAGACAAAGCGATGCCATGTTCATTCCAGCGTTATTTTCCAGCTGTGGGCGAAGAGGCATGTTGAGCCTCACCCACCTAGAAAAAGGAAATTGTCATGATCCTTTAAAGGCTCCTGTCTTACTCCCTCTGTGAAAAATAGCAAGACATATGCCACAAGCCTTTTTTTTTTCCCCTGCCTCCTAAAGTGTATGCTGACAAATCCGTCTGCTTTTCATGCAGTGTTTTTTTGCCTGAGGAAATGGCCCACTGAGAAATATAGCAAAAGTGATTTTCAAAAAAACCCCAGCTTTTCTGTAGAATTCCTCATTTGTAAGTAGTGGTTAAAGATTGCTGGTAGGCAACTGTGTTTCATATTAATGCAATTAAATCCTTTCCTAGGATGCCTTTCTGTCTTCTGTGTACAAAAACTTATTCATTGCAGGTAGATACGCTTAAGTGATTTCTTGTCGTCCTGATGCATTTTGAAAAGTGAGTAAGAAAGCTCATGCTGACTTCAGCAGGGCATGAGTTTTAGTACTGCTACTCAGTTATTTAGTCCCTCATTTTGACAGTGTAATACTGATATTGCAGGTGCACTGTTAACAGCAGAGGATCTTTATTACAGTTGCAAAGTCGATTGCTCAGAAGTAGTCAGAATTAAGTTTACCTGTGAAAACTTAATTTGGTCCCTCTACTTGTACTGTTCCTTAATTACACAGCAGCACCATGTTCATTCCCGCTGTGTGATCTCTGCCTGTGTCGGATGATGAACGATTAATTTAATTCTGTGTTCTTAATGGGTGGCTCTAGCTTATATGCACCTACTGTGTGTTATTAAAACACAGATGGTTTTGAGATTTTTTTCTAGAATACTTGTTACTCTACTATGACTACTTCAAATATTTGTTCATCTTCTCAGCACCCCACTTGCTGAGAGTCCTTTTAAATGATGATTTTGAGAGGACTTTCAATGTACTTGTATAGCATTGGGTGATACCAGTGTAAAGTGTTGCTTGGGGTTCTGTAATAATGTGTATGCTCTGCAGTTCTGGTAAGCCTCAATGATGATCAGAAGTTGAAATTTCCAGAAAATGAGGAACTTAAGTTACTCAAGCTAATAGCATTACTGTGATGCTCAGCCAATGATAGAGTTAAAGGTAAAGACCATGTTGATTTCCATCTGATTTGATCCTGATGAACTTTTCAGCTTTGCTGATGGATGGGTAACGTCCTTCCACTGAAATTGGGCAATAAAACTAGATTAAGTTCATACCTGGGCCTGTATAAAAGTAAAATTGAAGCAACCACTTCTTCCACCTGTGAAGAAAAAAAAAACACAAAAAGAAAAAAGAAAGAGCTGGGAACAATTAGTGGGTAAAAGCACACAAGTTGGTTACTGCAGGTTAAGTTAGGCTGTCAACTTTCAGGTTGTCAAAGTGCAAGATAAATACATGATAGATGTGAAGCAGCTGTGTGCTGAAAGCTCGTCCCCTGGCTTATCTCACTGTAGTGACTTCAGGAATGTATGTCTTGGAGAAGCCAAGTTGGTGTGGCAGAAGCCCCTAACTTGGGCTGCCTTTGCTTTGAGCACTCAGCATGGTATTCATAAAGTTACATCTTGCACCCTCTCCCCTTCCTGCACTGTCTCACTTTTCACTTACTTTACTGCACTTTTCCACCCGTGAAGGCTCTTTGGTGACCCTCTAGCTTTTCTTTCTCCTTACGCAGCTCTCCCAGCTTCCACTGTGAATCTCAGGCCCTCGTGCCACCTCTGTGTGCCTCCTTGCTTTCTCACTGCTGAGAGTCTGACCAAAGAGGCAATTTCAAAAGCTTCAGACTTGATCAAATTTAGAGGATTTTAACGGAGATGGCAGAATGTGTTTTCCTACTTTAAAGGCCTCTATATTTCCAGATTTTGAGTCTCTACTCCAAAACATGGGGTTTAGGGGCATGGGTTTTTTTCAAGGGTGAAGTTAGTGTGTTGCAGAAGTTGTCACTAAAGCCTGGTTTTTGGGAGATGGGAGGAACTGTTTAGACTAAAAACTTAGTAATCCTAACATAGGTAGATATTTATATGACAACAGTGTCTGAATTTCAGCAAGATAACAAGACTAGTAACCAGCAGTGGCACTTTTATTATTAGGTGGTGCTACTTGTCCCAGTCATGCTATTTGCGCATAAAAAAGTAGTAGAAAGTCTCCTGCTTTCACATGCTACTTGTGTCGTAGACTTGTTTTCTGTACACACTGCCATATTTTTGGTTTACAGTTTCCTCTGTTTGAATACTGAATTGGGCAGAGAAGGCAAGATATATGACTGGCTGCTACAAGATATGAGGGACATATTATAGTCTTTTTCCCTGAGAGTCTGGCTTTAATAGGATGATGTCTCATTATTTTTAACCTCGGTCTGCAGAGCATTGGGAACAATACACAATGCATAAGTTTGTATCTAGAACATAATGAGAGAGACACTCGTTTCATATGGCAGCAGTCTTCTGTATATCTGTTAGAATAATATAGTGTAATGCTTTTTTGGAGCTTGTTTGTTCCAGTTCAATAGGCAAAGAGGTTTCAGCAGGTTTGTGACTTGCCTTTTGCTTAAGGGACCACAGCCGCTGCGAGAAGAACCTCTGAAGGTGCCTGCGTATTGTCAGCCACGCTCTTTCTCTCTATTTCTTCTTTCCTACATACTACGCTTTCAAGTAGGAGCAGCAAGCGGAAATTTCACAAATAAAAAAAGTACTTGGTTAAAAGTTCAACCCACTCGTGTCAGCCTGAATTTCAGCCTGAGGAGGTAGATGCAGCTAATGTGATCCATGTAGTCCCTCCAGCAAAGCAGCCTACAGATGAAGGGCTAGAAAACCTTTCTTGCAGGGATGTGAGGCACTGTGCGCTTCCTTATGTTGTCTTTTTTTTTTCTTTGACTTAATGAGAACTAGAATAAGGGTGATTTTTTAAATCTGTAAGAGATTTTCATGAGGCTGGAACTGGCTGTAAAGAAGGGAATTCAGCTAAGCCTACGTAATAGCCCATTGGAATGATTTGATGCTTTTTCTGTTCTTCCTGTAGCTCACAGATTCTTTTGAAATTTGTTAAGAAACTTCCTCCTAGAAATCTTTCAAAGCTGAACAGTGACCTATATATGTTTGTTGCATTGTATCCACTAAGATCAGAGTGGAAACTGATGAATTCTGTGTATTTATATGTGCGCAGCTCTACTATCAATTACTTGCGATTACAAATAATGATCTCTCTGCTGAATATATCCTGTGGTGAGAAGATGGGAAGTCTGTGGTCAGTGTGGTCTTACCTAGCATGTGTAGTCTTCACTGAATGGAATTTTGTCGTATTAGGTTTGTAGGAAAGCAAAGCTATTTGCTTATAGTAAATTATTTCAGATGGGTGAACTGGAAAATAGTGAAGTGTAGGTATGGACGCTGCATTTCAGAGAGGAAATTTCTGCACATATATTACTGCAAAACAGAGAGCTGAATTCCCATCCCTGTGCTAGAATTGTAAGTAATGTTTTGCACACGCTAAGCCCTGCTGTGTGGGAAGTGGATGAGAAGCATAAGGGACATTGTTCTCCAAGGCCAGATTTTAAAAATTGCTATAGAATATGTGCAGAGGGAAACATAAGTTGCTGGGAAGGGAAGCAGAACTTCTGTAGTTCTTGCCATCAGTAAAACACATTTGTGTGTGTTTCTTCAGAAGACATGATGAGGGGGGGAAAAAAAAATTTGAATGTTTTCTCACTAGAGATGCCTTTCCAGGAGATATCAGAGTGAAGAGACTGAACCCAACTGTTTATGAGAGGAAGCTGGCACTCTGTCAGAGAGCACCATTGTGTCTGCAGAGTGTGACAAGCTGCAGAGTTCTACAGATACGTTGTTTGGCTCTGAAGCACAACAAATTGCTTGCTTTCACGAATTTGTGTTACTGACTAGAACATGCATGCTTTGGAGTCTCAGAAATTAAGCAAGGCAGCAAAGGTGCACAGTTACATTAACAGTATTAGATGGGTGCAAACTGCCATGACGTGCTGTCTTCAAGAGTAAAAGCCTTCCAACTGGAGATGTCCTCCTAGAGTGACAGTGAGAAAGGGTGAGCTCTGCATGTGAGGAGTAGCATGGAAAATGGTGAGCACTGGTGCATGATAGCCTCAGAGGATGCTTCAACTACTATATACTGAGCAAAGCAGGCATTTTCATAGCTACGCTTTTTAGAAAAATGACAGGAATATCACAGCCTTTGCACGTAATAGGAAATCCAAGAGAGTATCAGCAGCAGTTGTATATTATGGTGAATGTGAGCAGTATGAGGTTGAGTTTGTCTGCTACTGCTGAGAAAAGCTTCCAGGTCACTGAAATATCAGACAATTTGGAAATTATAGGTGATTCTTCTGTCTAGGGCCACAGTGGAGATTGGTGGGGGTTTTTTCCCAAAATGAGAACAAGATGATGGTCAGGAATTGCACAAATTAATTAATTGTAGTAGGATGATCTGAGGACCATAATTAATCATAGAATACCAGGTTGGAAGGGACCTCAAGGATCATCTAGTCCAACCTTTCTTGGCAAAAACTCCATGTAGACAAAAACACAGTCTAGACAAGATGACCCAGAACCCTGTTCAGTTTAATCTTAAAAGTGTCCGATGCTGGGGAATCTACCTGGGTGATTATTCCAGAGGCTGATTGTTCTTGTGAAAAATTTTCCTCTTGTATCCACTTGAAAACTCCCCAGAACTAACTTGCACCTATTACCCCTTGACTTTTCTATGTGACTTCTTGTAAAAAAGGAGTCTCTGTCTTCTTTGTTGCCACCCTTTATCTACTGGAATATGGTGGTGAGGTCTCCCCTAAGCTTTCTTTTCTCAAGGCTGGACAAGCCCAGTTCTTTCAGCCTTTCTTCAAATGGCAGGCTTCCCAGTCCTTTGATCATCTTCATGGCCCTTCTCTGGACCTTCTCCAGCCTGTCCACATCTTTTCTGTGTGGTGGGAACCAAAACTGAACACAGTATTCTAGGTGTGGCCTGAGAAGCACTGAGTAGTAGGACAATGACGTCTTCATCTCTGTTAGTGATGCCCTTGTTGCAGCAACACAACAACCCACTGGCTTTCTTGACCGAAGCAGCATACTGTTCGCTCATATTGAGCTTATTGCCAACCAGGATCCCAAGGTCCCTTTACACATAACTTCTGTTTAGCCAGGAGTATCCCAGTTGATGCTGCATTCCTGGATTATGTTTTCCCAGGTGCAAGACCTTACACTTTTCCTTATTGAACTTCACAATGTTCTTGTTAGCCTACTCTTTCAGCCTATTCAGGTCTTCTGCTGGGTGACTCTCCCTTCTGAAGCGTCTGTTTCACTCAGTTTGGTATCATCTGCAAACTTCATCAGGGTACACTTGATTCCATCATACAGATCACTTATGAAGATATTAAGCAGCATTGGGCCATTATCAATCCCTGGAGGACCCTACTTTGGACAGGTTGCCAGTTTGAAAAAGAGCTATTTACCATCGCTCTCTGGGTGCAGCTTGTCACTCAGTTCCCCACCCACTGCATGGACCGCTTGTCTGCACCATAACACAACAGTTTCTCTAGGAGGAGGCTGTGGGGAACCGTATCTTAAAAGCCGTAGAGAAATACAGGTAGATGGTGTCCACTGCTCGACCCACATCAACAGAGTAGGTTACGTTGTCATAGAAAGCAATCAGGTTTGTCAAGTGTGATGTGCCCTTGGTGAATCCATGTTGGCTTTTCCCAGTCAGGTGCATCATTGAACTTGTGATAACCTCCTGGAGGATTTGTTCGATACCTTTTCCAGAAATTGAACTAAGGCTGATGGGCCTATAGTTTTCTGGATCCTTCTTTTAAGATTGTCTTGTAGATGGGGGTGACATTAGCCTTCTTCCAGTTGTCTGGGATGCTCCCCAGGCTCCATGACCTCTCAAAAATTACGGAGAGCAGCCTTGTAATGACATCAGACAGCTCTCTTAACACCCTCATGTGGGTATTGTCAGGGCCCATTGATTTGTAAGGGCCAAGCTCCTGTAATAGTTTGCATACCAACTCTTCTTTTACTGATGATGGGTCCGTGTTGGCATCCATCTGATTTCTGTTCCCAAGGCCTGGAGCCCAAGAGTGCTGGTGAAGAAGGTGTTGCAAACCTCTGCCTTTTCAGCATTGCTTGTGATTAATTCACCTCCCCTGTTTAACAGGGAGCCAATGTTATTCTTCTGGTTGTTGTTTACATACCTGAAGAACCCTTTTGTGTGGTTTTTGATGTCTCTGGCCAATATCAATTTGAGCTGAGCTTTTGCTTTTCTAACTGCATCTCTGCATGCCCTGGCAATGCCTTTGTAATTCTCAACAAGCATTTGTCTGTTTTTCCATCTCTGGTATGCTTTCCTTTTGTCTTGAGCAGGCTCAGAAACTTGTGGTTAAGCCAATATTCAGGCTTACATGCTTGGCATGTCTGAAAGTACCATCTTTGCTAGTGCTGCTAATGAAAGTTTTTCTTCCTGCGTGCAGCCTAGGAGTCGACAGTTATAGTTACTTTTGTTGATTTTGACAGAGCTGTGAAATGTTACTTTATGGGCATGCCCAAGTAGCCTTTTTAAAAACACTCCAAGTCATCTAAGGGTAAATCAAAGCTGATCTAAAAGTCACAAAGCTTCATTAATAGAGTGTCATTCTTGAGCTGATGCTGTAAACCCTTCAGGGAGCAAAGCGCTGATTTACTGATGCTACTCAGGTTTTGGGTAAGAGTTGGCTGCAGTCCATCTGGCTTGGCTTGCTTGTGGAGTGAGTGTACTTTACATCCCAGCTCATCTGGGAACAGCAAAAAGCTCCTTGACCAACACAAGCAGTCAGGCGGCTTGCCAGAAGCTCATAACAGACAAGACCGTCCCATTGTTGGAGAAGTCTGTGATGGTTTTTCAAGCAAATACAATGTGTTTCCTTTAGGCACGCAAATATGGCTATTAGTCCTTGATGGAGAAGTGCTGAGTTTTGGTACTTTTAGTGTCTCAGGTCATGATCTTGTGTACAAGTCACAGAAATTACCATCTTGGATGTCAATTATTGAAATACATCACTGATTCTTCTGCCCAGTTTTTCACTGCTAGCTTGCTATAAGAATATATGCAAACACAGGTGACAAAAAAAGCACCAGGCTATTCAAAACTGCATATAATATTTGGCCAAAAGTGTTTTCAAAAAACATTTTAGCATTATTTGCTGTTATGCCTCCTCAAAACTCTGGGGAAATGAATTAAAAGTTCTGCCATCTGTTTATCTTACATTTAATACCAAGGATAAAAAAAGACCGCCAACAGTTTTGAAGCAGCGTTATATAATTTTGTTTTTAAAAATACTTACTAAGGATACAGTGAGTGCTAGTACCTTGGTCTCACTTTTGTGAGTTATTGCAGTGCATTTTCAACAGTATTTCAGTCTTTTTATCTCAAAAGAAAAGAACTTGGTGTGAAATCTGTGGGTGATAATCACTGGATGGAGATGTCATTCTCTGGGAGAATTATTTTGTTCTAGAAGTAACACCAGGCACAGCGGCACCTGACTTCTCGCTGAGCTCCAGTAGCAGCTGCATTGGCAGCTTCAAAGGTGAAGTCAGGCTTGTCTCAGGCTGATGCTGATAGATTCCCTGGACTCTTTTTCATTCTCTTGGATGTGAATTTCTGGGTTTTGTCTTTGAATTAGTGGAGTTCATCCAAAGTTCTATCTCCTTCGAGCAAAAAAGTTGCCCAAAAGAGGAAGTCTGTTGGTCGCTTGTTCTGAAAGGGGATGTTTCTGGAAAATAACACCATCAGTTTGTATCTCGTTTTGTTTTTAAAGTACTCTCTGGAGAAAGAAACAGCTTTCCTATTTCAGTCAACTTTTTTCCTTTTTTCTATTCCCCCTCCCCTTTTTATTTAAGCAACAAAGCAGTGTTTTCACAAAGCCAGGCCATCTTTCTGGTAAGAGTCCCATTAGAAGAGCACATAGGGTAATTCTCTTACTTTCACCAGTTATGCTTGGTTTCTCATAATAAAAATTGATAGTGGATTGGTTTTATTTCCACAGTGTAAAATTAGTGCAATTAAGATTATTTTGCTTTCTGTGCTATCTTACTTACTGTATTTCACTTGGACTACCAGAGAAGACAGAAATCTCACCCCTCAGGTGATGTTTTGTAGTTCCTGCAATATATGGCAGATATTGGATATTGAGGCTGTGGAAGGGTAGAATTGGATAGAAGAGAACATAAATAAGAGTGGGAGAGGGAACTGAAGCGGAAAGGCAGTATTTGCAAAGACCTCAGGGTAAGCAGCTTTCAGTGTACTGTTTAAGCTTTAATAACCCATACGCAGATTTTAGCAACAAAGTAATGGCCAACTAGAGGAATTAAAGGCCTGGGGTGAGGATCTGAAGAGCAAAAGCTGACAGAGGTTATAAATACTTCTGCAGTTCAACACAGGCTCTTCAAGGAGGCAGTTTTTATGTTCCGAGCCTCTACACATTATGGATGGTCATTTGATGAAGTTTGAGCTGATAAAAGCTTAGTTACTGCAGGTGAACTCTTCTTGGGGTTGCCCCAGGTTAAATGTTCTTGCTGCTGGTAGAAGATACCTTTCAGAACAGTTGTTCTGATGATCTGAGTTTTGTATCCATACCTTTTTCAGTAACAACTTTTCCTTGTTGTCCTTTTAGAAACCCAAACATCCAAAACTCTCTGAGCTTTAACTCCAAGATATCCAAATTATGAGTATCTCATGAAAATTTTGCACGACTCTTCCTTTGAGAAAAAAGCATCTACTTAATTTGTGGAATGCTAAAATTTACGGGGGATTCACTGATTGAATGTTTCAAAAGAATAATTGTAATTGCAATTGCTGATTTACAGCTCCGTGGCAACATAATTAGAGCTCTTCAGCCAGGTTCCAAAATCAGGACCCGTATGCATAAGATGTCATTAGTAACAACACATGGCTTCTCAGCATATATTGCTAAAATGTGTATATGTAATATGGTATGACCATTAAATCTGTATTATACTGTAGACAAGATCACCTGGAAGTTCACTAGGTAAGTAGTCAGTAGTCTGAAAACATGAGCTAGTGACATGGTGAGAAAATAGCATGGTTTTATTCTCATGAGCTAATACAAATGTTTCCATCAAGCCTGGATTATATTTAAGAGAAGGGAGAATTATTACTTAAAATACTATTCTTAGGATAGATGTTTCACTTTATTTAGAAAGCAGGTGTGTTGTGCTGGATAGGAAAGATGTTTTAAAAAGACACACTTGACTTTGAGACAAAAAATATCTTTGAATATAGAAGCCAACTTGCTGTGCGGTTGATTTGATGTGATTCACTTACAGAAGGCAGCCGATGGAAATCATCTCTAGCCACAACTCATTTTTGCCTCAGAGTGAAGCTGACTTTGACCAACAAGGTGGAGAAAATAGCAGTGAATGGGAAGGCATGATTTTCAAACACTGCGTACAACTCGTGGATATAGAAGATACAAAGTGCAACTGTTGGTTGTCGGGCTATGAAGCTCAGACGTCAAAAAAATCATCCAAGTCACTAAAAAAAAAAGCCAATATATGTAAGATATTTGTATCCTTTTAAAGATAACATGTATGTTTTGCTTTTCAGCTTCTCTTTTGAAAGGACTGAAACATGCTAACATTGTGCTGCTTCATGACATCATTCACACCAAGGAGACCTTGACACTTGTGTTTGAATACGTGGTGAGTAAACTAACTAAAGTTGTGAATATGGTCCAGTGTGTATTTGATGGAGAAGCTCTTTTTACCATCAGTGTTCTACAGATCAGGATGAAGTAACCCTTTACTTTCTTCAGGAGACTGGAGGCTGTAAGCTTTGTTGTGGAGTGGGCTAAAAGTGAAAGGCTGGGCTAGACCGCATTCAGGGATGGAGAAGTGGCTGCTAGGGGTCCTGAAAGACTTTAGAGTTACTGATGTGATCCAGTAACTTTAAAATAGGTGAGGATAATGTAGGTAAGAAGAACAGGACTGAAATGCTTCAACAGGCTGGTCCTTCATCAAAAGCGTGTGAGAAATTTAAATGCCTTTTGTTGTGACTGGTTTATTCATAGTGTCATTTTAAGAGCAGGGTCACTGAAAAAGAAGTCTGGCACATGCAATTTTGAATTTTATTTTTTCTTTACCATGACTAGTTTTTTACCTGCTAATTAAAACTTCAATTTACATAGTATGCAGTGTAATGATCTAATTCCGTTCGGAGTATTACTTTCCAAAGTCTTGGGCTTGGCCTTCTAATTAATCGTTTCAGTTTTTCTAAGACAAACATATGGCATTTATGTAGAACTACTTCAGCATTTAGCTGTGGAATTATGCAATGTGCTATCATAATTAACCTCCCAGTTTTCACAGATGGGTCCAAGAACATGTAATTTAAAAGAAACAAATGAGATTAGAGAAGGTTAGATTTTCGGTATAATATCTGTTATTGTGTTGCAGTCTCAAAGGCACTGCATTTATTTAAGTACAGTGATTACTAGTCTTACTCTTAGTATACCCTTGCTTAAGACAGATGGAATTGTTTTGTGTTTCTTGGGAGCGAGCCTTAAGTTTTACATGATAGTGCACATAGCATCTTGTCTGGAGAAGCCATTCGCCATGTCTGTTTACACAGAAATGCTACCGTGTAATAACATGGGCGTTCAGCCACAGCAGCCTGCACAGTGGTTGCATGCAGTACATCCTTTCTTTTACTTCAGGTATGAGGTAAATTAATGAAAATTGAATTCCTTTTCTTAAAATCAGTGATTCTTCTGCTCCTAACTTATGCACTGAATTAGCACAGGAAAAGCCTTGATATTTAATTTTATGAAATGGACAGTGCAGACTTGTTTGCATAACTTTACATGAATACATTTTGCGGTCCCTTTTATCACCAGCTGTATTTAGCTACATTCTTCGGAACCGGTTGAGAAGTGAGATATATAGAATATGTTTCTCCCTTAAATAGATGGTTTTGCCTATTATACTAATGTCAACTTTCTGGATTTTGCATCCAGTAGCAGTGTTTACAGACTCTGGCTCCCAGCCATGTGTTAGATCATGTGGCTGTCGGTGATGAGCACGGACACAGACTAAGCTTCGTGCAGCGACTATTTCTGGATTCATGTACCTGTTTGTTTTTCAACAGGGTGCTATTGGGATCAACCCTGTTGGTAGTTGCACTTTTTATTCTCATGCTGTTTGGTAGCTGTTGAAACTGGTTTAGGGTCTCGTTTAGTAATGGTTTCTAGCAACTGATCCAAATAGTATTTTATTTGGCTGGTGGGCAGAGTTTCTCAAGGTGATGTTCATGAAAGAGGGGTAAGGATGCTTTGTTTCCAACTATCCTTAGGGACTGTATTGTAATGATGTTGTAATTTGCTCCCGTGCCTTGAGGTTGTTTGAGATTGCCCGACAGGATTGCTTAACAAAAGTCTGTTTTCATTGTTAGGTAATGTAAAGTTACAGGCTGATCAAATAGCTAATGCTATCTGATTATACTGCTTGAGAACGCACACGTAACCTGAATTGATTTCTTGTGGGTGTGCATGAGGCAGGTTTTAATTGCATGATTGCAATGATTTTTTGTTGTTCCTTTTGTCAAAGAATTCTCATTCAGTGCATAACAAGAGTGTGCAGAGGCAAAAATTACAGTTGCCCATTTAAATCTACAAATTTTGGCTGGTTGACTATAAAGTCTACCTGGGTAATTGATGCTACTGAGCTCTGTTTCTGTAATGTCTGGGGGTGTTTTGTGTGCTGTTTCGGGGTTTTTTAAACACCTGTACATGGTTTACCTCAATAATATGAGTGATTAGTGATTTGTACTGAAATCAGAAGAAATATTCCTGTGATTAAAATTACACGGTGGCATACATTTTTGAATGACTGAGGCCTAACAAACCTATAGGAGTTGAATTTGATTTACTTCATAAAATGATGTCATGGCATTGATACACTGTTGCCATTAACCACTCTTGGCCATTTCAAACATAGTAAAACCCATTTCAGTTGAGTTGTCATGATTAAATTAGGGATGAACAGTTAGTGATCCAAAAGTTCTCAGAAAATGGAAACTTCGTGTCACTACCTTGGTGACGATTTCATTGGGAAATTAATACTGATGAAACGTCTGAGGTTATCAGAGGTGTTTGGTTTCAGTGTTGACCCTGAAAGAGTAGCATGAAAGTTAATTTCATGTAGCACCTTTCATTGCAAAATGCATTGAAGTAATAAGTTAAAAGCTGAAAGCCGAATAGCGTCTGAAAGGAAACATGGTGGTGATTAAATTCTCTGGGTACCTCAAATTAGAATTTTTTTTTTTTTTTTAATATAGAAGTTTGTCAGATGAACTGTGACTGTGATGAACCCTGTGACTAGCGGTGTTCCCCAGGGCTCAGTGTTGGGTCCAGTCCTGTTTAATATCTTCATTGACGACCTTGATGAGGGAATAGCATCCACCCTCAGCAAGTACGCCGATGATACAAAGCTGGGAGGAGTGGCTGACACGCAGGAACACTGCGCTGCCATCCAGAGAGACCTGGACAGGCTGGAGAGCTGGGCTGGGAGAAATCTAATGAAATTCAACAAGAGCAAGTGTAAAGTCTTGCACCTGGTGAGGAATAACCGACTGTATCAGTACAGGCTGGGGGATGACCTGTTGGAAAAGAGCTCAGTGGAGAAGGACCTCGGGGTCCTGGTTGATGACAGGTTGGCTATGAGCCAGCAGTGTGCCCTGGTGGCCAAGAGAGCCAATGGGATCCTGGNTCCAGAGAAGAGCGACAAAGTTGATTAGGGGTCTGGAACATCTCCCCTATGAGGAAAGGCTGAGTGAGCTGGGTCTGTTCAGCCTGGAAAAAAGAAGACTTAGGGGGGACCTGATTAGTGTTTATAAATATCTTAGACATGGGATGCAGGGGGAATTGGCCAGCCCCTTTTCAGTGGTCTGTGGGGACAGGACAAGGGGCAATGGCTGTAAGCTAGAGCATAGCAAGTTCCGCACCAACATGCGGAAGAACTTTTTCACAGTGAGGGTGATGGAGCACTGGAATAGGCTGCCCAGGGAGGTGGTGGAGTCTCCTTCTCTGGAGATATTCAAGTCTCGTCTGGACGCCTATCTATGTAATATGAGATAGGGAGCCTGCTTTGGCAGGGGGGTTGGACCCGATGATCTCTTGAGGTCCCTTCCAACCCCTAAGATTCTGTGATTCTGTGAAAACATGACACAGCTTTTTATCCTTAACCTTGGTGGTCCCCAAAGCAAGAAAAGTCAGTCTTTAAAACTGTGATGTTAAAGTCGAAGATCAGGAGATTTATTCTCCTTGTAAACATTTTGGTGGTGAATGGGAAGTTGTACATTTCTGTGGGAGAAGAGAAGGAGGGGCTTACTCCTTTTAAATGAAAGAACTTACTTGAAAATAGTTTGGTAGGGCATAATTTCTTTGCATGTTTTGGTAACTCTTACATCAGCTATGATTATTGCTGGTCATTCAAGCGTACTGAAAAGGGCTCGGTTTTATCATGGGATGACTGAGAGCCATTGCTCATCACCTGAGGAACACTAAGGATGAGCTGCTTGGCATCACCTCAGATCTGAAGGGCTGATAGTCTTTCATGTATGAATGGTAGAGGAAATGGTTTCTGTGTAGTTAACTGGGATGTGCTAAACAAGACCTGAAAACAAAATGGGAAGTTTTGACACATTTTACATATGGTGTCTGAAACTGTAGTGACCTCCAAAGGAACAGGTCAGCTCAGCTTTGCAGTTCAATGGAGTGGTATGACTGTTCATGTAAGTTTGTTCCCCTCCTCTCCAGGCTCCGTTTAGGTGTTAGTTTATGCAACCTTTTGGGTATGCCAGCTGTAGTGCACTTGTCAGCTTTATTTGCATAAAGTCAACTTTGCCCAAAAAAGGATGAATTTTGCAGGTGAGAATATCTCAGAGATATTGAGAGATCTTTGAAGATGGGTTCACATCTGTTTTAAAATTAGCATTAGCTGCTCCCATTTCTTCCTTTACTTGTTTGTATTTAGAAACACTTAATTGCTAAAAGGCAATCCTAACCAAGGCTTACTGCTACAGGCTTGGTAGAGTGATAATGAGTTTTTTAGTATTATGCATAATTATATAAGTATATTATTATCAATAAATGAACCAGCAACTTGTCCTATTCCTGGCACATAAAAGTAAGCTTGTATAGCAGTACTCTATATTATGCTTTCAATATTTATGAACTAGATTTGAAACAAGAACTGGCAAATTCGTAATTGGAAGTACGAGTAATGAGTAATACTCTTTCTACCTCAACAGTGAAAAAGGTCCAGACTAATCTAATAGTGTAATTTAAGACTAAGCATTTTCAATTACCTTGCCTATTTTAATTTTGTGTATGTTTTTCCTTCTTAAAAATTGCTTTCCATTAAAGAAGAAAGTTTAATTCTCATGGCTTCATTACAGCAGTGAAAATTGGTTGTTGTACCATGAGTTGGCTTAATAAAGTTCATTAGTTGTGTTTTTCTCCCATTTCCTGTAAGAAGAAAAAAATAGGTGTGAATTTCTAATTTCAGTCCTGATTGGAAATTGAGATAGATATATACACTTTACTGGAACTGAAGGTTACAATGCTGAAGTTTCTAAACCTGACATTTTGAGTTTGTCGTGGGAAATCCCTTTCTATTGAGAAGAGGCAGTAAGGGAATACTGCTCTGGGGAAAGCTTTGTTTTTCAAGTTTTCAAGTTTTAATGAGCAGATCAGAGACAGGAGCTGCTGCTGTCCAAGTATAGGTTGGAAGTGAGAACAAAGTCTGTTTTGGGAGGTGGAGATTCAGAAGGGATTTCAGAAGGAAATTGCTTGTTGCTTTGCCGAGAGGTAAAGATCATGCAAGCCATGGGAATCAGCAGGAAAGGAGGAGTGAAAAAATTGTATTTAAATGTAAATAAAAATACTCCTGTTAGGCTTAAAAGTTTGCCCAAGTCTAGCAGGAGGAGGAAGGCTGATACACAGTTTGCCTCATCATCCTGACTTTGCAAGATCTCACAAAGGTTGTATAGGCTTCATACAGAGGGCGCATATAGATGAGATGTCTTAATAAGGTTAATCAAGATTTACAGTCCCACAGATTGGCAGGCTGTATCTGACTGTACAATTCACCAAGGTTTTTTAGAACCTTACCAAATATTGATTAGATTTACACTGTGCTTTGCAATATTTAATACTGTTTATTCTCCTTTTTGTTAAGTATTAATAAATGTATTCATTGTAAATATTAAAAATCTCCGAAACAACAAGAAAAGAAAAGCATAGAAAAACATCTGAGTTGATCTGACAGATGGAATACTGGAAATCACCTGAGAGATTCTATCTACTGACAGATCTCAATTCGTTTGTTTCCTAAATTACAGATAAAAATTTCAAACGTTGTTGTAGTCCTTCAAAAACACACACGTAGCAAGATGCATCTGCCAGTGGTAACACTGTAGTTGATACAGGTAAGGTCACTTACCTGGTAATGCTCTAATCAATACAGGTAAGGCCTAGAGTGGTAACACTCCAGTCAGTACAGGTAAGGCCACCACCCAGAATGGTACATTTGTACACACAAGGAAGTGAATCAACTGCAGACTGAGGGGAAGAAAACAAGAATTGAACAAACATCTAGGATAAAGGCTTCTGAGGAAAAGTCAAAGTAGGACAGTTTAGTGTTAAGGAAAAAAACGATGAGGTGGTTACAAACCTTTAAATATATCTTAAAGAAAGACGGTGACCTATTTCCATGTCCAAGGTAAAGAGAATAAAAAAGAAATGTTGAAATTGCAGCAAGGAAGAGAAAGATTAAACTGTAGGAATGCTTTAGTGGTAGTGATAGTCAAGCACTGAAGAAGCTACTATGGACTGATGGTTTCTCTAATACTGTCAGTCCTTAAGAATAGTTTAGATAAATAATCAGCAGAATAACATTGATAGTAGACATAGGTAAGTTTATTTTGTTTTTGAGATAAAGTCTATGTGTATCTTTCTGCATGTTAATTTTTATCAATTAAATATGAATGCTTGTAGTCTTTGAGTGAAGTTAAGACACTGTTCATTTCCTGTAACAGGGACTGAAGAAAAAAACCTCAGTTTATTTAACTACTTCAAACAATTTTTACAAAAATCACCCTAGTTTTAGTTTTTGGATGTTGGGGTTTTTTTAAGTAACTTCTGTTATAGATTTCTGAACAGCTCTACCATCTGGGTTTTGCTCAGGCTCTTTAATAATGAAGGTTGTAAATGCTTTTTAATTCTTCTTAAAAAGAGAAACTGATTTTTTTTTGTGGTGCAGATAGAAAAACACAAACAAACCACCAACACAAAAACCTGCTGTTTGGAGAGTGATAGTTCTAAATCCTAAACTTTTTTTTTTTCTTACTGAACTAGAAGCTTGCAGCTTTATACTAATTTAATTGTATTGGTAAAAAAAAACATCATTGAGAACTTTAAAAAAACATAAACTTAGGGTGAGTAATTCTGGTAAAACATATATATATATGTTATAGTTTTAACTAAGCCTGATTCCTTTTATTCACCATCCTTTCATAATTTTTACATCATAAAACTACAAGCATATTATACATTTATCTGTAACTATTGATCCCTTCATTCTGACTCCAGGATTTTTATTGTTATTATTTTACCAGAATTTCTCTCTGAACCAACACTTGAGAGTTAAAAAAGCCTACTCATTTTTTCTTATTTTACTACGTGTAAAGAGGATATAATCCATGGAAGCATGTTTTTTGGTTTTTTTTTCTTTTGTATACCTTGCAGTCTGAACTGTAATATTGTCATTACGTGTGGACAGTTAGGAGGTATGCCAGAAAACAGTCATTCAGACTGTGTGAAGAGAGGTCTACCACAGGATGCCAGAGCTTTTAGAGAAAGGATTTGCGCTGCTTTTTTCCTGCCCTGAAAAAGGTGTAACCCAGCACATCACCATAGTAAAGGCTCTTGAGCTGGCTCAGCTTGTGGAGATACATCTATACCATCCACGGCCAGTATTGTGCCAGTTTAAGTGAGGACACTTGACCTCGCAGAGCTATGTGTGGATGGTCAGCCTCCCTGCAGTGTATGTGTTCTGTTTTCTTGGTCCTGGAATGAGTGCTCTTACCTGCAGTTTGTGGTGAATCTGCCATGCTCTTAACAAGAAACTTTTTTGTATCTTCAATGCATTTAATTTTTTATATATATTTGGGTCTAGTGGATATAATGGTCAATGTTGTGGAAAGCTAATGGGCTAGGAAATGAAAGGAAAAGTGCACTCACATGTCTGTGTGGGCACATGTATTGCAACTTGCTCAGCTTGCAAAACATTCTCCCAACTCTGTTGACTTTGGGGACCGTAAGTCCATCACAGTGTACACAAGCTGATGATCTGCTGCTACTTAACAGGAATTCCTACTGATTTTTTGAGATGTCATTCTTTTGTTAAAATAATCTCACTAAATTCCGTGTTTACTGTTGCTTTATCCTGATTTACTAAGAAAACAAGGCTGATACAATTACAATTATTAGGATGGAGAGTAAATAAGGAAGAGAATGAACTAGCATCTTTAGAAAACTGCATTTTGTTGAAGATTGGTTCAGCAATTCTTTCTGCAGCAGTGTGTGTCTCACTGATCAGTCACAGACCAGGTCGTTTCTGTGCAACAAACAGAGACTTTGAATCAATAAATAAAACCATATTTTCTAATAGCAGCAGTAAAGCCAGACAACTGTGCATTCCCTTTGCTCTCTGGGATTTTCAGGTATGTTTGTATATGTATCATGTACTCCCCAACTGCCTTTTCTATGTAGCATTGTTCATGTTTTTGAAGTATATTTATCTTTGTTGACAGTGTGAGAGAAATCCAAGGCACTAGAAACATCTGCTCGCAAAATTGTTTTCATTAAAGGTGTCTTGTGGGATGGTGGTTTTTTTTTTTTCATTCTTGAATCCCTAATATATATCTTTCCCCTGCTGCTCAGCCCAGCTGGTGCTGTTGCCTTCTGCTGCTTTTCTCGAAGTTGCTTAGGCATCACCCAGAGATAGCTCATAGGGTATTTTTTGCTAGCATGGCTAAGACTGTGTTGTCCCGTAGGGTGAAAAGATTGAATTATGGAAAGCCACAGAAATACTTGAAAATGAGAGTCTGTGACACTTTTGAAAATACTAGCAACATCAAGTTAGTTTAAACCATGGCACAGTAATCTTGCAGAGTGCTTAGGTTGGAGGATGCATGCCATTTAAATAGAATTAACTTTTCTTTGTTCTCTTGTCACTTCAACTATTCCTACTGCCTGTGCTTTTATTGGTAAATTATATTATCGGTTTAAGAATTTGTTGGTGACAAAAGGGGAAGTATTTTAGTCACTGGAACTGCTAGGGCATAAATAATGCGTGCTTTCCTTTGAACAGAGAAGAATGGCTCACAACAGCCTCGCTGCCTCAGTGGAGCAGCACAATCTGTCTGCTGCATGATGGCATCGCCGGCAGCCAAATACTCCCGGTTTTTGTTTTAATGGAAGGGTTCTTTCACATTGCTGGTTTTACATGATGGGAATGCGGTTGGAAATGCTTCCTGTTCCATTCACAAGCCCCGGGCTCTCCGTGCATTTCAGCTTCAAAAATGACAGCTGAAACCAATTAGGCAGAATTATGGGACAGCTAAGTCACATGGAGATTTATCATGACCGAGGAAGAGGAGGGAAAGGGAATGTATTGCATGGGAAGTAGAAGTGACTAATTTAATTAGAAGAGAATGACAGTCATGTTATTATTATGAAAAAGGGCTGGCAAAGTAGAGCTCATTTCATGTCACCGGCCGTGCCTTTGAAAGGAGATGTCCTGCCCTTTGTCTGAACACGTTTGTGTTCGGTAGTGGAGTCTCTGATTTCTAAGCAAGATAGTTGAGCAAAATAGTTGATGTTAAAGAGAAGCACAGAGCGTATCTGAGGACATTCTTAGCTTGTGGTTTACTCATCTATTCATAACTAGAATTCCTTCTGAAAGAGGAGAAAGGAGGAGTCTGAACCATCAAAGTTTGTGTCTCTTTTCTTTTTTTTTCTTTTTTCTTTTTTTCCCCCTCCTGTTTGCATAGTCCCTCTCTTCCAGAGGTATGATGCAGTGCATATAAACCCTGCTTCAGCTGTATAAATACCAGCCTGGATTCTTTTCCCTTCAGCAGATGCTTATACACAGTATGCTCACAAATATAAACATGTATGTATCTGCTAACCAAAACCAGTCTTGCTGAGTAGAAATGACCTTCACACATTTATACACTGCCAGATGTTTGAAGAAAAAACCCAATTCATTTCTTCACATGAGCCCAGAGACAATATTTCATAAGGTAAATTAAAATTTTTCTGGTATTGCCATGGCAGTTGGTGGTCTAGGGGAGAAGTGAGTGAAAAACATTGTAAAGAGAGCAGTCATGCATTTTCCTTTTTTTTTTTCCTTTCTCCTTTTTTTTTTGTACTTTTTTTTCTTGTTCCTCGATTCAAGCTTGACTTTTGCTTAATCCTTGTTGAGTTTAGATTCTGAACAGTTACAAAGGATAAGCAATTTAATCTTTCCCTCATTTTTATGTTCTTGCAGGAGTTGTGATACTTGTCTGCATCAGAGAGAGGAAAATACTTGAAATTCATTGAAGTTTGGGTAAAAAATGGGCACTGTCTGATGTGCTTCTACATACAGTTTGGGAACAGGAGAATGGTTAAGCTAGTGTAGCTAAGCATGAGTTTTCTATTCCCTGTCCTAGGAGGCATTGTGCGGTCTCTGGTCTAGCCAGAACTCATCCCATCTGCCCCAGGGTTTCCTGGTGGAGGTCTACTTACTTGAGATGTGCACTAAAAAAAGGGTTACTGAGAGAAGGTAGCATAGAGTCTTGACAGAGCCTTCTTAAGGACACGTGGATGTGTGTTCCTGAAGTCAAGTCACAGCCTTGGAGCAGTGATCTTCTGGCATGAATTAGTAACATACAATTATCTGAAGAAGTATGACGCCAAAATAGACCTTGTGTTTCCTATATTTACTCTTATTTTTGGGCAAAACGGCCAAGATATCCTAAACCTGTAGCTGGAGAACCCTAATTGTAAATATTCAAGCCTTACAACACGCACTTGAAATTTGGAGAATGGGTGGCCTTTGTGCTGTGAGTAGCATTGAGTTGTATTTTGAAAACTGCCCCAAGTTTGGTCAAGTTACAGGATTCAGAAAAATTGTCATTGTACTTAAGAATTCTGTATTTGTATATTCCCCCTCCTCTCAAAGACCTGGCGTTAGTCTTTCACTTCAAATATTGTAAACTGCATCCCTGGAGGAAGTGAAGTTGATTCTGGGGGAGGCAGTAGTGGGAGAAGAAATCAAATTGATCACTTAAAGCACAACAGATTTTGCACAAAACGTTGTGAGGGTGAGGTGGCAAAGTCAAGTTCTTAAAATTAGAGGGACACCAAGAGAAAAGTTGCCTATGCAATCTCCTTTTGCCGTCCTTGAGGAAGAGCCTGTTTGCAGCTCTGCAAAGGACTGGGTGGTGAAGGCAGGTGGGGGCTGTCAAACTTGGATTTTTATTTTTTTTTTTTGTGGATGTTGGAACTAGGGTGAGTTTTGGAGTTCCCACCTCATTCAAAGAATTGCTTTGAGACAAGGCAGGTAATAACTGTTGTAGAGAACTGGGTTCCATCCCTGCTATCTTGGGAATCGTCATCACCATCGCAAATTGCTGTCGTTGCAATTCAAATATGACTGACTTCTGCTATTCAGCATGAGATTCTTGGTCTCCCTTGCAAAAGCATTATCCACTCACAGCTGTAACTGAAGTCAGTCAAAACACAGAAGGCGAAATAGTGACAAATGCTCTTAAAAGCCAAAACTGAAGTGCTTTAAATGGAGTTGCCCAAACCAGTGATACTGAAGACTTTTTTGTCTTCACTTCAATTCCCTACCTGATAAAAAGGAATAATGCCACCTCTCCCCTGGCTGGCTACGGCGTTTTTTATATTTGTGAAGTGTGTGAATAGCGTAACAATAAGCAGAGCAGGAAAGCTTGTGAGATCAATATTTCTGCCTTCAAAGTAGCAAATAAGCCAGAGACTGCAAGCTGCGTGAGAATGGCAAAAAACCTCAACCATAAAAACAGCATAGCTGTTCTGGAACCAAGGGCCTCCTGTTCTGTTCAGTAGGTATGCCTAATCCTGCAAAGGGAAGAAAGTATGCAATCACACTGTGCATTAAAAAAGTGATCATAATTTATGTTTATTGGGCAAACAAATAAAAGGTTGGATAAACCCTGATAATTCTGGACTTTTCTAGCTTTTGAGTTCTTTGCTATGGAAACAATTTATCTCTTTATATTGTTTTTGTGTAGTTGTTATGAGCGAAGGAGTACTGATAGATGATTGGTTCATAAAGGTGTGGGTAAACTGGTGGAGTGTTAAGAGCAGGAATTAATGGGATTTCAAACTCAAGCTAAAATATCATATATTCTGTCAGCGTGGGATTACTGGTGGTGTTTTACGTGTTGGGGATTAACAATATGGCTGATAGAGTTCTTAAAGCTGTCTCAAAGTGGAATTGGTCTAGCCAGGTCCACACGGGATCATGACGTGTGTGACATATTTGCAATAGCTTGGAAGCCTCCGTACTGCACCTCCAACAGGTCTTGCTTCCCTGTGAGGTGTCCTCACCCTCTGAGACAGTGGAGAAAAGATGGAGAGAGGCGCATGGGCTGGTTCGTTTCTTGCCTTCTTCCCTTGTTTCACAGTCAGTTTATGTTACTGCAAATATGTGATTATATCTTGAATTTTCCATTAGGGTATGTATTTTATTAGATCAAGGTGGTAACAGCGGCAGACTCAAGTGTCAGAGTATGGCATGCTGTATCTGCAGCGAGTTCCACTTGGGAAAGCATGTTGCCTTCTACCTCGAAATACAGTGCGAAGTAAAACTCTGTTCATCTGTATGGTACCAATTTCATGGAATGCTGTTAGAAAAATGATAGTTTGCTGTTTTCTTTATTTTTAATGCTTTCCTGAATTTTGCATTCATGTTGTCATCCTCAATGTCACTTGAGCACTCAACCACTGGAGCAGACACATGCCTGCCAAAAGGGAAAACAGGTTTAGAAATAGCTGTCCCAGCAGCACTGTCAGCTTTCCTGGCTATATGAATATTCAGTACAGTGTGCATCGAGTCCCTACCTTGGGAAAAGAAGAGCAGCTGATGCTGCCTTTGCTTTACTATATGGAATAATGTACTTGTAACTTTATAAGTTGCTTTCCCAGTTGGTACTATAGTGTTTAGTTGCTTTTGTGAGAAGGACTCTATCTTAGTTTTATGAGGGTCAATTCTTGAAAGATTTGAACAGAAAAGACTTTCCGTTTCTGTTTACAATTTGAATGAAGATTTGGTAGAGGTTTCTCTGTGTCTATAATGTGTGTGGGGGGAAGTAGACGCCACAAGACTGCTGTACAGGTGACTCTGTAAGGTTTCCAGGAGTCTGCAGAAATTGCTGCTTAGGTTGAATTTTAGGTAGATGCCAGCAATCGTTTTTGAAGGACAGAACTGCTGATGCAGAAGGTTATACAAGGCTACCAGTCATCCTGCTCTGTGGGGTAGGAAGAAGAGGTGAATGATGCATAGCACAAACAGGATTATCACTGATGTTCATGCGTGGAGGAAATGACAAGTATATTGGAAATAAAAAGATGACTTATTGCTGTTCCTAGTGATGTGACTCTGAAGATGATATTCTTTGAAAGCTTTTGGTCAATAGAAAGATGCAGCTAGTAGGCGGTTGGGTTGCTAGGGCTTCAGGGATGGGACATTCAGAAGAAGCAGTGGGTTTGTCCTGCTCTGGTCTGGTCTGGTTTCTGTCAGCTGACTTCTTGCAAATCACAGAAATCAGTGGACGGTGGAGAAGACAGAAAGTTTCCCACCTAATGGGTTATTTGTCACCCACAAAGGCTGGAAGACTGAACTGCAGGGAAGTAATGATAGAATCATAGAATCTTTAAGGTTGGAAAATACCTCTAAGATCATCAAGTCCAACCATCAGTCCAACACCACTATGTCAGCTAAACCATGTATTTGAGTGACACATCTACATGATTTTTGAATACCTCCAGGGGATGGTGACTCCACCACCTCTCTGGGAAGCCTGTTCCAATGCCTGACTACTCTTTTGATGAGGAAATTCCTCCTAATATCCAAGCTAAACCTCCCCTGAGACAACTTGAGACCATTTCCTCTTCTATTGCTAGTTACTTGGGAGAAGAGACCACCCCCCACTCACTACAACCTCCTTTTGGGGATCAGTGGAGGTGTGGACAAGGTCTACCCTCAGCCTCCTTCAAGGTAAACACCCCCAGTTCTTTCAGCCGCTCCTCCTAAGACCTGTTTTCCAAACCCTTTACTAGTTTCGCTGCCCTTCTCCAGACCGATCCAGCACCTCAATGTCCTTGTAATAAGGGGTGCAAAACTGAACTGAAAGTATTCAAGGTGTGGCCTCACTGGTTCCAAGTACAGGGGGATGATCACTTCCCTAATCCTACTCACCACACGATTCTTAATACAGACCAGGATACCATTGGCCTTCTTGACCACCTGGTCAGGCTGCTGGCACATATTCAACCGGTTGTCAACCAAGGTCCTTCTCTGCCAGGCAGTTTTCCAGACACTCTTTCCCAAGCCTGTAGCGCTGCATGGGGTTGTTATGACCAAGTGCATCCTTTTCCTTCCAGCAGCCCACACTAGGGAATGTGCCATGTTCAGGGGCCATGACAGCTGCTCTGATGCACCATGGTGGGGATGGGACAGCACTGCCCTGTTCACCCTTCCAGGCTTTCCAAAGCAGAATTTCAGGCTTTTCTTTAAACTTACCCCAAGCACTGCAGATATTATCACTATTCAAAGATTTGTATTTTTGTATTTAAGTTAAAAAGAATGTATTATTCCACCAGCCTGGCTTTTCACTTCAGTAACACGACCCACTAAAATGGGGGGAAATCCCCCAAACTTTACAGTTGACACCAACCATCATCTGTGGTAACAGTATTTAAACTGGTATTTTGCCAGAGGCAGACTCTCGTGCTGGGGTTAGGAGGCAGTAACTGTCAGTTTTTCCAACAAAACAACAAACTTAGCAGATTACTTTCTTGAAGTATGTTTTCTTGGTGTTGGTGGAGTAGAACAAGACAAAAGTGTGTAATACTAGGATGTGTACTGCAGGATGACTGGTCCTTTTTTGGCATGGCTTATTGAGAGAGTCCCAGAAAACTAACTGGGAGAATAGAAGAGGAACCTGAAGTGGCTGAAGATTTTACAGAAAGTAAGAGTAAGTCTAGGCTAAACAAAGACTTAATGCAAAATACACTTCACTGACAGTAACTGTTCACTGCTAGAGATGTATTTTTAAATTTTCTTTGTAAATGCATTAACTGACATGTTAACTATTAACTGAAATATTACTTGGTGTAGCTTGTGTTTTGGAAGAAGCTCTGTTGTGTTGCATTTAGTGTGTTTTGCCTGCTGGAGCATCTCCTCTGCCCTTGTGATACTCACACTGATCATTTGGGTACTCGAGTGGTTTCCTGCAGTCAAGGCACTTGCTCTCTTGAAGCTGGTTAAGAATCCCTGAACAAAAGGGGTGCTAGTGCACAACCTCATCAACCAGTGGCCTTAATGGCATTGCAATGTTAATACTACACGCACGGTGTGTTTTCGTAGTTTATGACTTCAGAACAAAAGATTATACAGGAAGATTGTGGCTCACGTGTGTCTTAGATGTGCACCTTCCTGTGTATCTATATAATGCTGCAAAAGAGCTCTGGAGGATGGCTGCTGGACTCGGAAATGCTACACAGAGAAACCATCCTGTCAAAGGCAGCTTTTGTCCAAAAGTCTCACCTTGAAAACTGCCTGTATTTAGTTGGGCTCTTTGTGAGGCAGCTATGGCCAAGTAGCTTTTCAAGGAATGCTGCATGACTTTTTGCCAGCTGTGCTCAGAAACCAGATGTGGAAGACAGAGTCAGTATCCAAGTTTTTGGTGGTTAATCTAATGCATATTTTTGCTTTGTTTATTCTGAATATAATGCCAGAAGCTGAGTTGTGCAAGCAAATTGGAGCAACATGCCACTTCACTGAAAGTGTCCTGCTGACTGGTTGGAAAGTGAAGGAATGCAAGAGAAAAAATGAGAGAAAATAGTGTTTCCATAGTAAAAGCAATAAATACTTACTAATTAAAAATAACATTAATCTATGCATTACAAGCCTACTTATTTTCTGAAGAGTTTTTATGGTATATTTACAGGGAACATAAAAGTTTTGAGTGTTCAGTGAAGCTGTTTTCTGGAATAGCTGTAATTAATAGCTATACATGTGCACAATATGTGCTTCTTTTTGAGCTGGAAAGTATCATTCAGTACTTTGATACACAGTGCCCTTCAGATCTATTTCCTAAACCGTCAAGCCATTTTAATATAGAATCACCATAAATTATATTGAAAAGGCAATTTTTTAATATGAATAATGAGATTGCATTGATGCATTGATGGTTCTCCCTTTAGGTTCTGCCTCTTCCCTCCAGATACTATCTTTATAGTGTTGATGATGAAGATATTGTCTTTACAAGATATAAAATGATATTAAAATTCCAGTGATGAATGTACCATATACAGGATGTTAGGGGGAAAAAAGAAATTATAGTTGGTGCCTATTCATATCAGTCAAGTTACCGAGGTTTTTAAGTAAAATGGAGTATAAAGGTACAAGTGTGTGTCTGTGTGTCTGTGTGCATGTGTGGCTGAAAAAAATGTCCTTATTTTCCAATTTTTCTGTCTACTTCTAAGTAGAAGGATATTTATTGCTGCAGTCAAACAGATACTAAAACACTTTTTTCCATCTGACTTTCTTTTAGCACACTGATTTATGTCAGTACATGGACAAACACCCTGGAGGGCTTCATCCAGAAAATGTGAAGGTAAGAGTTGAATAGAGCACACGTTCAAGGCAAATGCAATAACAGTACCTTTGTGTAAAATGTCGTGTTGTTTGTTTCAGAAAAACTGATTATGTGCAAAAGGGAAGGTGATTGGCATATGAAATATACTTTCAATATTTTTTTCTTTTAAAATAATTAAAAATACAACTATTTGAACATTCCCACAAAAAAAAAAACAAAAACAAACTTGTGAAATTTGTAGAATTGATTCAGAGCTGAAATATGTAAGTAAACATTGTTACTGTGTTGGAAACCCCTCCCTCCATTCAAACATTTGCTCTTAGGAAAATAGTGCCATAAAACACTTCAGGAAACTTGCTTTAGGCTGCAGTGCTAGATTTTCAGTGAGGTAGGTCATTGTAGGCTCACCAAGTTTGTGGAAACTGTAATGAATTATATTAGCAGAATGTACTGCTTTGTATATGAGCATATTAAATCTTCCATAATCTTTTTGCTCACTTAATTAAGCATTTTTGTAGCTGATCTCACTTTAAAAAAAAAAATTCCTTCTAAGGTAGATACTGAGAATCATCACATGGGAAGGTGGGAATTTATTAGCAGGGTTTAATAGAAAGATAGGTTGGTACAGACTCGATCCAGTTACTTTCTGGTAAGTCAGCCAAATGATTTTAGCACCATATGGAAGCCAATCAGACACGCAGAATTTGTCATATATGTATAGATCACCCAGAAGATATTTGTTACTCTTGTCTTGCACTTTGACATCAGTTCCATTGTTGTGTTACTTTGGAAGTATTCAAATTTTTGCTTGTCATACTGAGAGCATTATTCCAGTATTTAATTCCTTGAAATTGAGAAGTTCGTGGAAAAAAATTAAATCTTTCTTTCCTGGAAAACTCAGAAGGCCTGTTTGGTTTAAGAAAAGAAAATATTTTAAAAAGAAGAAAGATATTTTTAATTATTATTATTTTTGCAATAGCTGGTCAAATAGTTTTATAATGTAGGTTATTTTCTGTGTTCTTTCTCTGAAAAGTGTCTTATACAGAATACAAAGTTAGTTGAGAACTGCTACCATCTATTTAAAAAAAAAAATCAGAAAAATTCTTCCTTAGTGCATATATTAGGCCAAAAAAAGCCAACCAACTAACCAACAAAAAAAATTGAAAATGCATTATGTGTATGCTGCAAGGTGACATCCTCTTAATGTGTGACTGTCACTCAGATACTTTGCTAGTGTGGACAGGGAAAGTCCATGGGTTTCCTCCCAGTGTCTCTGTGAGTGCGGCACTTGGAAAGGGCTGAAGGTGGGTAAGGTGGGACCTGCTTCTCGAACACTAAAATTTCAGAGCTTTCTTCAGTGCTCAAGTTTCCTAAGCAGAGCTTTGTGTGCTGCATGTGCTTGTTAAAACAACAGGTTGGTGTTTCATTTCCCTGGGCAGGTACTTCTACATTCAGCTCTCTCAGGTTTGGGAGAAGCTAAGCCTGGCTTTTAAAGTTCTTCGTGGTGCTTCAAATTTGTAAGACTTTCAAGGCTGCAGCGCTGCACAGCGCAAGATCTAATATGCAGTAGTCATTGTAGCTGTAATTGTTCCCTGCTGAGAAGACATCATAATTCACATAACTGTACTTTTTTCTTGATCGTGTCAGGGCCCAGTGAGCTTGTCTTTGAGGAGGATAGGTGTACATGGATAATTGGGCTTGCTAATGCGTCACTCCTCTAAATCCTGAGATACCTGTCTTTTAAAGCAGAAGCTGAGTAGGGAACTGCAGGAGCAGCATTTCCCTCTCACATTTTGCTACATGTATTTTGTGGCTATCTTTACCATCTAACAGCAGTGTTTAACAACACTTTTGAAGCTTATGGATACATTAGAAATATTTTTTTTTGAGTAGCCAAGTGTAGAGTCCTGAACTGCTAGTTCAAGCTTTTTCAAATTCAGATGAATTATTAATAAAAAGAAAGCTGGAAAAAAACACTGGGAAGTTGGAGCAAATGAAACTACCCTTGTACCATAAGCAATCCCATTGGACAATTAAATTATTTTTTCCTGTTAAATAATATTGATGAAAATTGACTATATGTATTTAGTAGACTCTCTAAGAAGAGAATGAGCCTGCCTGGGTTTTTCAGAAAATTACCTGCTCTCAAGTATGAGCGAAGAATACCTGCTTAGCACAACAGAGTGATGTCTTCAGCTGGGAGGATGGGAAATGCAGAGAGAAGGGAACCCCGTCCTGTATGCTCACAACTCCCAGGCCTTCACCACCATGCAAAACTAAAAGCCTGTGCTCCTCTCTTCTTACAGAGGAGATAAGATGGTCACTTGGTAATATCTTAACGCTTTGTTGCGCTGTACTCAATTTGTTGATTTGTGTAATTGTGGTTCTGAGATTTTGCCACCCATTTTGGTTTTAGCTTCTTGGACAGAGTTGTTTATGTGGAGCTACAGCTGAATTTTAAGGGTTGAGCTGAGCCGTGTTAATGAGCCTTCTCTCCCTGCCAGCCCCTTCTTGCTAGAGGTCCTTCAGGAATTTCACTTTTAGTCAGACTTTTAGACAGTGTTTGTTCAGAATCACTGGTTACGTGATCCCTAAATCCATTTAAAAAACCTTACAGTCAAGCAATTATATTCCAGTAGCAATAAATTAGTCTCGGCTCTCGGGGGCTAACCTGTGGGATTAAGCCATTGACGCTCTCCCTGTATGACAAAAGGCCCTCTGCCTTTTAATTTTATTCTGGAGGAAATTATTGCCTGCTGATGGATACTCCTTTCTGGCTTGTTGCCAGTTGTTAGAAATACAAACCCACATAATCACGCATCTTTCTTTTTTCAAAGAATGTTATACAGTAGTTTCTGTAAAACAGTAGTTTATAGGAATGCAGAATCAAAGACTTATGTTTTGGTTTCTGTAGGACATCTTCAGCCTAATTATATTTCTGAATTTTCTCCATATTTACAAGCTAAAGACAATGCCTGTTCCCTCAGGCTCGCTTTTAGAGGAAGAACCGTAAATAGAATAAAATCTAAATTACTTTGATGGACACACATATTGCCGTCCCCTTGGGTGTCGTGCTTGACATTGCCTTTCTTTGTGGTTTCAAATAGGCTGTTTGCTGTCACTTAAATATTTTAAATAAAGAGTAAGCAGAATATGAGAAGTGTGTGCAAGTATAAAGAAGAATGTCCCATTTGGCAGATGTAGGAGTCTTGGGACAGTATGTTTAAGCAAACAAAACTTGCTGCTTCCTAAAGTATTAAGCTTAGCCTTTTTAGTGGTATGTATGCATTCACACATAATGATTTCAGACTTTTCTAATTCATCTGTGGGGGTTCAAGTCTTACTAATAACATCAGGTTTTAAATCCTTCAGAGAATTTGTGTGGAAGCTGAGATGTTATTATCTAAAGTTGTTTTTAAAATACCTGTCCCTGAGAATGTTAAACTATGCATCCTGGTGACATAAATGTGATTATGTACCTGAAACATCTTTGTCAGCTAGAAGGGAAATTGGCAGAGAGCAGTTGTTTCTATCCATAGTTTATCCAAACTCTGGTAGCTCCAAGTACACAATTATCTACACCATTGTTAACTAACCTGCACATCTACCTTTATTTATGACTATATATTAATAAATTGTACATGGTGTTACAGTTAAGAGATGGAAAGAGAAAAGGTCATCAGTAAGACCCTGTTTAGTGGATACAGCCTCATCTTCTCTAGTTTTGAAGACATCTTTCTCAATTTTTTCCAAAACTGATGGCAAGGAACATATCTTAATTACATGGCCCTACAGCCCTTCATATAATTTTTTTTCTGTTGGAAGCTACTGCTGCACCCTTATACACGGTTGGAGATGAGTTGATCTATAGATGTATACTGTGTGGTGCTTTCCAAACTCCAGAATGTGGTTGTAGCAAACTGAGGTACGACACTTGCTCCTGGCTCTCCCTGTGCTGTCCCTTGTAGCCAGGACTACTGAAATCTGAGTTCCTGGCTTTCTTGTTTGCAGCCGTTGCTGCCTTTAGAGATAGTTCATACTTGGACTCTCAGTTGAAACATCTGGACTGCTTCCTACAGCAGGATCTCTAATTCTAATGGTCACATCAGCTAACTGACCCTGCCAGTGACTTTTTCTGTTATGATCTTCATTCTGATTTGTGCTTCCTTCTGTCTGGTACAGGCCCATCTCCCCCAGCCTTTTTGGCTTACCTTCTTGGTTCTCCTGAACCTTTGTTTGCAGCAATTCATAAATGGTTCTTGTTTTGTATATTCATAATTTAACTTTTAAGTATCTTTTTTGTACACATCAGCATGTGCTGTGACAATGTAGCTGATAAAGCTCTTCTTAACTTCTTTTAACCTTTGAAGTATAATCTTTATTTTAACTTCATCTGCTACTCCATATTACTACATTTCTACTAATGGAAGTAAACTCATCTTTATGTTTTGATGCATTTATTTTATAGTTGAGTCACTTTGCTAGAACTCTTATTACTGGTGGAAAAAGTGGAGTTCAGGCTTGCATCTGTCATGCCTGCATTACTTTGCTTGCATTCCTGCCTTAAAAATAAAGGTATTAATGAAAACTGGTTTGCTTTTTGATTACTGATACTGCTCTGAAATAGCTGTCGTCTTTTGGGAAAAACATCTCCAGTTTTTTCTCTCTGTCTTTTCCTCTGCTTGCCATGTTAGAGATAATATTGATTTGTGTAAGCATTTGACTTTGAAAAAACATCTTTTTCAAAACAAAATATACTTGCCTCTGACCCACTGTTCCTCAATCTGTGCAACACCAGCCTGAATGACAACGGGCTGTCAAATAGACAAAAGCTGTCTCTGTCTCTTAATCACTTTCAAAATCTTTTACTTCAGGCAACTAGGAGGGCTCTTATCTTCTACTGTTATCAGAGGGAGAAAGATTTTCCTGTTCTTACTCCATCTAATATTGCTGCTCTGATTTGTTCTTCCTGCGCACCTTTTCTCTTCCTAGAGCCTAAAAGTGATAAGAAGAAATAGGCATACCCACTTGTTGAACTTTGCATGCAGGGAACAGTAGTATTCAGCCTTCTCCCAGGACTTCAGTTCTTGCCCATCTCAATTCTGAGCCTTCCTTGCTCCTAGGAAGTAGGGCTCAAGAGTCTTCTATGCATAATTGATGGATATTTTTGAAGCAAAACCTCAACAAGCTAAACCTTACCCCCACTACAACCTTTAAAACTGTGTTTTATCACTCTAATACTGAGTCAGAGAAAATAGCTGACTGTCAAGGTCACATGTAATGTATGTGCCAAAGTGTGGAGTGGAATTTAGGTATTAAGTTTCCTAGGACAGGCCAATAATCTCTGTAAAAAATATGCTTAAGTTTCAGCAAAAAAACTGTTTCAGTCTTAAAACTTCTACAAAAGTAGTTTAGAAGAAATGTAAATAATAAGAAGTATTCAAAAATAATGAGATGCTGCAACTTTTTCTGTGCTAAATGCTCAAGAAGACATCAACTTTATAGCACTCTTGTTTTTTAAAAAAAGAAAAATCCTAAATCAGATATGATAAAAATATTTGATTTATTAAATGATGGTTTTAATACTGACCTCCTAAGCAAGATGAAGTTCATGTTGAATTGAAAATGTTGAAATACAGTGAACATTATCTGACATTATGAGAAATCTCTGGCACTTAACAACTTCTGGTATTCTTTTATTCCTCTCCATCCTGCAGTACTGTGAACGTTGTCACTAACTAATGATTGCAGTTTTTAAATTTGAATCTGTCTGTCAGATGAATAATTTTTTGCATTTAATGACTAATGTGAAAATTATCTGAGTCGAAGGCATACAGTGGTTGTCATCTGATGTCTTCTGTAAACATAAATACTTATCATCCAGCTGATTACAGCGTTAGAATAATCTGAAGCACAGAGGGCAGGGAAGCATTCAGAACATGGAAAGATTAGGCAACTCCTGTATCCCGTCCATGTAAGTGAGGCTTTTACTGCATTTGAAGTGCAGCTGCCTGAATGTTGGCAGCAGCAGAGCATTGTGTACTGGCTTTTGCTAAGCATTAGCTCCATTCATTATTAGTGAGATATAAAAACATACTTTTGTTAGTAAAGCATGGTATCTGAAAAGTATGCTAAAAGTGCTTTGGTTTTTAAGTTACAGTTGTGTTATCAATGCAGGCCGCCCTAGTGTGCTTCTCTTTTTTTTCCATCCTGTGATTGTATAAGCCTCTGTTGCATGGTAAAGAGATCTGTGGTCCCCCTTTTTGTTGCAGGCGTGCACTGACCCACGTGGCCAGTCCTGCATCTGTATGTGACAAATGCATGATTACACGTGATGTAGGGAAGGCTGTGGCATGTGAGCAGCTGTGTGTAATGAGAGGTGTCTGACCAGAAGTTTGACTGCTATAGACTGAAGGACACAGGAATTAGGCAATTAAAACATGATAATACATCCAGCTACGATGAACTTTCCTGTCTTGTTTCACCTATCATACTGACTCACGGGAGTTTGGAGAAAGCACTTCTACTCTAAGGTGAATGCACGCTGTTGTGGTCCTTTTAATCTTCTTACTAGAAACAAGTCAAGCTACTATCATCCTTGTGAATTATCTCTCCTACTCACTGAAATTAGCGATGCTGCTGGTGTAGATTTGAATTAAAAATATATCTCAACAGATATGCTAAGTAGGAAGTGATGCTGTTTAATGTGGTTGAGAAGCTGCTATTTTTCATTCCTCATTCAATGAACAAGCAGGTGTAGAGCAGACAGAATAACATTATACCGAATTAAGGTTGTCTTTTACACATGGCACTGAGAATTGATTATTTAAATTAGACTTTTTAGTTATCAGACATTAAATATGGCATCAGCATTTCACTCTACTTTGTCAGTCTTGTCACTTAATGATTTGATAATATGCAGAACTGTGAACAATAAATGCAGAATCTTTATCAGTGTGTTAAAATTCATGCTAGAAGAATGTCACTTTGATATTTACTGCACTGAGAAATATTACAAACTCCAAACTGAAAGGAGTGTGTGCGTGTGTAATTTATTGTCTGTATGATCCACATAGATCACATACAGCAAAAACGTGGGTATTGTAGAGATGAAGAAAACACTTTTTCCAGTGTCTTTAAAATTGGTGAGGCACAAATTGCCACCCTGACCTAGTTCAGCATGGGAGTGAACTGATGCAACATAGAAAAGATTTAATTTAATTGAATTTATTTTTACTTTTGCCATTCAGAAGAAAAAAAAATCTGAGTCTTCTGCTTATTGAACGTTAGCAGGTGACTATAACTGATCATAAGGGAGTGTCTTTACACTCAGTTAATTAAGCACACCTTTCTCCTTGCAAATGACTGTAGAAGTACCCAGAGGGGACAAAAAATTATTAAAAAGAACATCAAAGAGAATAGAAGTTAGGAAATTAACACTGTCCAATCTCTTTCCTTTGCAGTTCTGCTGCAAATAAGTAAAAAATTTGTAGCTTTAGTATCTTTTTTTTTTAATGTAATGATACAATGTGCATTCCCAGTGGCTGTACTGTGTGCATTTTGGTGTGACTTTGTCTTTTGGTAAGATTCTCATCTAAGAAATGCAGGAACAAGTTAAAATTTAAAATTATTTTGGAGAGATCTTGGTTGCTTCCAGGGAGGTCAGACAGAAGAACTTCTTCTTGAGATAAAGCTGCTTACGATCATGAAAATCACACGGTTGAAATGGCTAACAATTTTTAAATCAGATAGTATCCTTTATTTTTAGGGATGCAAATTCATCTCAAGTCAACAACTTGTTCCTGGAATTTCTTCGAACAATTTCAGCAGGAGAGTCTACAAAGCCTTGACCTAAAAAGTTCAGTATTTCCCCAGGACATTGTTAGAAGTGAAAAGTTCGATTTTATCTCATAGGTATTATCCTGGTTGGGAGGAGGGAAAAGAGTGGCAAACCACCAGTGATTAAAAAAAAAAGATTGTGCTTGATGAGTTTTTGACGTTCTGGCAGAAGTCACACAGAGACATTCTCATTGCTTCTGTGATAATGCATATTACCAGGTATTTTACTATGTTAATGGTTTAAAAACAGTAGGACTGAAAGTCCCAAACAATCTAATAAAACCAGATGTAACTGAACATTATGCTTGCTTGTGTTTATTTCCAAGGCTGTACTGTGGGGATTTATTGCCTCCTTTTGCCTTTGTAAATAGCCAGTAATTCACAGAAGCCTGTAACATCCTCTGGGTGACAGGAAGAAGTACACTGGTTGCGAGCATGAGGTGAGGTGTCCTGGGTTGGATTTCTTTCACTGGTATTTTTAGATTTGATGGCCTATTAAGGCTGAATTTGGTATCGATTGATGCTGAATACACTCGAGGGAATTCAGACAATTATGTGATACTCAGCTGGTGTGCTTTGGTACGTACAGCACGCTGGAGCATTTGTGTTACCAATGATGAGCAATAATAAAGCATGTGCAGTATCATAGAAGCAGAGAAGCATAGAATCATAGAATGGTCTGGGTTGGAAGGGACCCCATGGATCATAGAGCTCCAACCCCACTGCCACAGGCAGGGCCACCAACCTCCAGGTCTGGATCTACACAAGGTTGCCTAGGGCCCCATCCAACCTGGCCTTGAACACCTCCAGGGATGGGGCATCCACTACTTCTCTGGGCAGCCTGTTCCAGCACCTCACCACTCTTTCTGTAAAAAAACTTCCCCCTAATATCTAATCTAAACCTTTCTTCCTTTAGCTTTAGTCCATTCCCCCTTGTCCTGCCATTATCTACCCTTTTAAAAAGTTTAATCCCCTCCTGCTTATAAGTTCCCTTCAGGTACTGGAAGGCTGCAATGAGGTCCCCCCGCAGCCTTCTCTTCTCCAGGCTGAACAAGCCCAGCTCCCTCAGCCTTTCTTTGTATCGTGTATTACTTTTCAAAAGTAACTATGCTGATACAGCAAAATGAGCTTGCTAAAGGACCAGTGCATTAATCCAAACATGCTTTCAGCTTTCTTCTGAACGGATGTGAACTCCAGGTTAGCTCAGCTCCATCCGCAGTCTCTTGCTGCAGAGAGATCAGAAGCAAGAGTTTTGTGCATCCTCTGTAGATTGAAAGGTTCCGTATAGCTTCCTACTTCTGTATCTAGGGCTGGATGCTTTATTGCCGCAGTACAACATGTGGTGAGGGAGCTCAAATGCAGGAAACCATTCAGAAATCCCCTGGGCCATCAAGGAAAGAGAGTTCCTGACTCTAAAAAGCACCCCCAGGCCTGATTAGCCTGTTCTGTTGGGCAGCATCCTTCTTGTCACTGGGCTCCTTGATGTTTCAGCAGACACTGTGTGGAAATGGTACATTTTCTGGAGAAGATAGGCATTTTGTGGATTTCGTTCTGCTTTTCACTTACCTGAGTATCCTTTGCCAGAAACTCTCTACTATCTCTGGGAATGGAGAGCAACCATGTGGAGTCGTCTGAGCACTTCTATGCAGATCACCTGTGCATAAGCATCCCCTTTTATCATTAGACTCATCAGAGCTTTCTGGACCTAAGTCAGAAAGCATTAATTCCCCTCAGTCCCACCCGTTAGACATGTTTTGGATGGCCTCTGTCAGTGTTTAGCTTTCTCATTTGGATGAGAAAATCTCAAGATCCTATCTGACATTCGGAGGTTGACAAGATAATAAAGCATTCTTCTGCATATGAGCCATCTTGCAGCTGTCAGATGTGTGCATGTAATGGTCTCGGTTGTACACTTACCCAGGCTCATGAAAATCACCATGAGAGCAGGGCTCTTCATCCAGGCCACTGGCAGGTTTCTCAGAAAATGTAAACGGTTTAAACCAAAAGGCATTTGGTCAAATCTTGCATGTAGCTCAACTGGCTATCCAGGCCTTATACTTGAAAGATTATGTAGGTGCTAACCTTTCTGTGGAATTGAGGACTTTATCTTATAAGTTTTAAGAGCTGCTCATATTTTCTTTAATATCACAGTCCATAAACCCCAAATTAGCTTTGACCTGCATGCATTTTTCTCGTTGGCAAAAATTCTTCATTTAAATATGTTTCTCATTAAATTGAGAGCTGCATAACTTTTAGGGGAAATTTGTAATTTTTTTTTCATGGTATAATAAATAAGCAAGGCCTGAAGCACAAGTATTACATTTTTTTTGTTCTGAATGTAAAGCGTTGAGCTTCATGTTAAGAGTTGCTGGAAACCTGACTTCTAGAGAGAAATCCTACTCCTGTTTTCTGTCTTTTCGAACTCTCATCACAATTATCCTTGTAATTTTGTCTTTCATTTTATCCCCCAAAACTCTGTTATTATTAATAAGCTACAAACTGTGAGTGATGTCCTAGTTTGTTTATTACATGTTATTTGACACTTACATAACCTTGTGCATGACCATGCAAAAACTAAAGTTACTAACATAACGTTACTTACTGTCCTCATAACCAACTTCCTGAATATGTAGCTTGCCATTGACTCCTTTTGGAGTCATCCTCTGGTCATCCTGTGGCCTCAGAGAAATGGCAGGTCAGTTGCTTGTTCAAAACCCCCTGCAGAAGTCCCAGGCTGAGGTTTCATAGTGATCAGGAGAAGAATCAAGTGTGGCTGTGAAAAGGTGGTATGCTGATTTCAGATCGGGTACATGGCTGATGATACCTCATGTAGCATTCATTTCTGTCCTTGAGAAGGTAATGCAGATATTCTTGGAAGAGGAGAAGGCTTCTTAGGGAGGGCTTTCCTCAAAGATTGGGCAGATACTCAACTGCGAGAAGGCAGAAGTGTTTCATGAGGTGTCAGAAATGGTTCTTTTCAATTCATCTTTTCTTTTTGTGGAGTGGGGAACCTTTGGCAGTTGGGAGCCTCTGGTACTGTTCCTTCTTCTCAAGTGATCTCAAAGGGCCTGTGGTTTGCAGAATGCTCTACTGCCAGGCATTAGTCTTCTGCTTTCACTTACATCTTTTCACATTTAATATTGCCAAATACAACCAAAGGTGAAGAGGAATGGAGAAAACAACTAAATATAGCTGAGTTTACCCTGTAATGAATTCAGGGAGATATTTCCCCCCCCCTTCTCTTTCATGATCTTCATCCAAGGAGGAAGCACTTGATAAAGTGTATGTGAGCAAATTATTGACTTTTGTGAAAATACGTGATGAGTAGAGCATGCCTACAAGTTTGGAATAAAACTACATTCCAAAGCTGTCCTTAAGAGTAGATGTTTCATCTGCTTAGCTATGAAGTTGTTGGGTTCTTTTCTTAGCACATCATGTCAAATGACTTGACTCTTTGCATTAGAGCCAAATGAAACCCCACATTAATAAATATATTTTAAGTTGTAAAGATTACAGTGCTGTAAGATTATTTAATTGAAATTTCTTTGCATATTTAAAAATCATGTTTGAAGTTATATATCATTGATTTAGCCTAGAAAAGTGTATAGTTTCCCTGTTTTTCTATAAAAATACTATTTTCAAGTCATATAATAGAATTTAATTTCTATTTTAAGGCTGTAATGAAAGCCATTTCAGCTTCCTGCCCTTATTGAAATAGTTTTTGTGTACCATGTGTTCCATTTTAACCACAATTCAGAAAGGAATGTGCATGTTACTTATGGCTTTCCTGCAATTCTTTCATTGCTGTATTTTGCTCTTAGGTTTCCTCAGTACATTGTTAGAGCCAGACCTGGCAAGAAGGTGATTGATACGGCTCTTTGTGCCCTGGCTAAATAGCTAAACATACAGTGTATTGTGTCTGCACTTGGGGAAAAAATGAAATGCAATTAAATTCATTTCAACTTCAGTAACATGACATTTGTTTCTTTCATGTCAGCCTTTATTCTCTTCTACAATCAGATTTTGTAACCTTTTTTATAATGTCTCCTCACTTCAGCAGTCACTAAATGGGATGCCTGTGTTACAAGTTAATTAGAAATTCTCATGTGCCTGGGTTGATTTTCCCAAACCTTTGGTGTGGTCACCACATCTTTCAAGAGAGCACACTTCACCAGCCACTGAGCTGTGAGGCAAGAGGTCCATATCCACTCTTGAATCCTCTGTATTTGGCTTCCTAAAGGAACATTGTGTCCCTACTTAAAAACTAGTATTTCTTGATATATTTCAGTCAATAAGGAAAGGTCTGTATATTAGGAGAGATTTTTTTTTTAAACTGTGAAGAAAACTCCTGGGAAACGATTGTTTACCCTTTTTATTGACAGAATCTGTGATGGGAACACCCAGAGCCTTTCACAGCAGGTGCCAATAAGAATGCAGGAGAGTGATGGGGTAGGAGATGAAAAGGGCAGGACAAAAGATCTCCATCATCCAGCTATTTGTTTGTAATTGTAAATTAAAAAAATACACAGTATCAATGCTTAGCTCTAGGGAAGGCATTTGTAGAGTGCAGTGAAGGGTTAAAATAAACACGGGGGATAAGTTACATTCCTGTCTAAATTAACCTTAAAGCCTATTATAAGTTAGTTTCAAAGTCATCTTTCAGGTACAGTGCAAATTACTGTTTCCTAATGAAAAATACATAAGCAATTCCTGTTTTAAAAAACAAACAAACAAACAAAACAAAACAAAAAAAGACTTTGAAGGAGAAAATCTATCATACTTGCAGATTTCCTTGGGTATGTAGGCATTATTGTTATACTATTTATTTCTTCTTTGTTTTAGCTCCAGTGTCCCATCCCCCAGCCTTATCTCCTCATCCCTATCCACCCTGTACTGTTGTTTCCTATAATTAGTGAAGATACACATCTGTCTTCAGGCTACTACCTAATCTCTAAGGCCATATGGGTAAATGGAATATAATTATAATTTGGTAGAAATTGAGCCTTCTGCACATGGTTGTATCACTCTTGTTCGTTTTAAAGCAGGCAAATTGAATCTATGATATATTAGGGTTTGGAGGCTGGGGTTAGTCCTTGCAAAGTACGTCTTTTTTAGATGAAAATTTTGCTGTTATTTTGGGTGGGAATTACACCAGTTTGGGAGGAATTCTGACACAATGTTACCACAATATGCGAGCACCCTGCATATTGTGTAGAAATCACCTGTGGTTATATGCAAAATATTAACAGAGGTCATTTTTTTGTCCCCCTCTTTTTCAGTTATTTTTATTTCAGTTGCTGCGAGGACTGTCTTACATCCACCAGCGTTACATTTTGCACAGGGACCTGAAACCACAGAATCTTCTGATCAGTGACACGGGGGAGTTAAAGCTGGCAGACTTTGGTAGGCAAGCAGTTAATTACAAGTCTCTTATAATGTTGTAGGAATGTCAGACAGATGGTTCCATTGATTTCTCTTCCCCCCACCCTATTCCTTAGACACACCTTCTTCATTGTAGATAATTGCACATTTTTCTCCTGAGTGAAGAAATTGATTATGGTCAACAAAATGCTTGATTAAAAGCGAGCAAGTGAAACCAAATATATACTCCAGTTCTCACACGGAAGATAATGCTACAAGTATTTAAATTCTGTTTACTATGAGACCTCTGAATTAGAATTCAAAACCATTAAGAGCAAAGAAAAAAAATAGACCTTAGGAAATACAGGCTGTATGAAGAGCACACCCACTAGATGGAAGCAGCTCTAGGGTTGTGGAAATCTGGATTAACTTTCATTAAATGGTCATCGAAAGAGACTGAAGGATGCAAGAATAAATATTCCTTCTAAAGAACAAAAGAAATTAGGATCACCTGGACTGTTTTTAGTTTCCAGTATTCCCTTATGTGACGTATAAAGTCAGGGGAAATTGTTCACCAAAATGTTGTTAGCCTTTTTTGAATTATTTTTGTTTAATACTTTCTAGTAGCTACACTGGGGCAAGTACTCCTTTCTCTGAAAACCATTGTGAATGCAGGTGTAGAAAATGGCAATATTTTTCCATAGTGGTTTTTACAGAATGTTGTAGGATTTTCTCTTTCCTGTAGGTCAACTTCTCAGTTACTGATTCCAGCAGAACTTCTGGAGCAAAGCTGAAAATGTGACCTACTGGCTTTTTAAAAATGTCTTTTATTTTTATGACTTCTATCCACATCAGGCTTCACATTTCATTCAGCAAGCAGTAATGAGGGAGCCTGATGTGCTAATTGGCAATTTCATTGTTAATGCAGTCATGGGTTTTTTCATCTTTTAATTAGCATTACCGCAATTAACAGCTTAGTGTCTATTTGCTATGCTGGAGAAGGGAACAGGACCTCAGGTGGACACAGTCCACAAAAACTTGATTGGCCTTTGGATTGTAAGGCAATTAGAGGAAAAGTATTACAAACAATTACTACCTGGTTTTGCATACTATTTTCTGTTGCTGTTTTGACAAACTTTGTAGATGACAGAAGTTCTTTAAAGATACACCTAAAAAAAAAGCAATCTTGCATGTTGCATTTTGCTATGAGATTTCATCTCCTAAATACATGAAACAAGTGAATCATGAAGTGTTTTTGTAGTGAAATACAAGTTAGTCTTCTGTTGAAGGTGCTGTGCTGTTTGAGATTACTAGTTTTGTTGTCATTTATATATATAAAACACTATGAACTTATTTGACTTCCAAGTATCCCACTTTCAAGAGATTGTGGTGATGGTGCTCTGTCTTTAATGGATACTGAGTACTCTGTAGAGGATATTACAAATGCCTCATATGGTGTGGGGGTTTTGTGGGAGGTGGGAGAGGGGTTGTTGCTAAAGCCTTATGGCTTTTGTGGCTGCAGAGACGGGGGCTGCAAACTTTTCAGACGAGTTTTTAAGAAAACAAAAAAATCCCATCACTGATCAGCACTGCCAGACGCCTTGTTGCAGGTGTGAAGTGATCAATGAGGAGTCCAGCTCAGGGGTAGGTTGACCTTATCAGTTGTATTGCCACAGAGTAGAGGAAAGGGTGTGCTGTTCGGTTTTGCCCTGCTGTAGGAGGAAATGTACCCATCACTTCTGATGAAATTACTGCCTTATCGTCACACTAAGGCTAAATATCCCAGTCATAACTTCAAAGGCAGGATTCTCCCAGATATGTGTTTGTATGAATTTAAAGTTGACTGTTGTGTATCATTTTGAGAGAGAGACTAGAGATGTGTAAGTACAAACAAAAAGAATTACCCAGTAGTAGACATACAAATGTATAATACTGTGGAGATAATTTTTCTCTTGTTTGTCCTGATGTAACAGAAACATATGCATAATTTACTCTTATGCACTGAGAGAAGATTATATATCTCCTCTTTTTTTTTTAGACTAGATTTTCTTTCATGGCTTATGACCCTGTAAAATTGAACACCAGATGGGTTAAATTTCACTTGTGAGAACCAAGATGAAAAATTAGAACTGATGAGGTTAGTCTAAAGGGTCGTGACCTCATTCACTAGAGGCATGAGAAATGAGAGCACACCCATGTGCTCTTTTTGTGCATCTCTCTGCATATTTAGTTATTTAAACACTGTATAGCCCACCTTCCACTTTCCCAGGATGAAAGACTCTTCTTAAACGAGATGTAAAATACAGTCCTGTTTCTCTTTATGTTTTTCTCCCATGAATGACTAATTTGCAATAATGCGCTTGGAAAGGAAGTCAGGTTAGATTGTATATTTGATTAATTACATGAGGAGCAGTATGGAAATTAGAGATGGGTGTTTTGCTTTCAAATGCACTCAAGGCAGGAGAGAACCTATCAAGAAATCAGTTTCTGCCAGGGATAGGATTGACTTTGCTAGTACAATAAATATAAAATCCTAGAGCAAAGGCCCTTTAGTCTCTAAGGACAAGACCTTCAGATTTTGGTTTCATAAGTTTACAAAAAATCAACAGCGTGGCCAAAGTTTTTCATTTGGCGTCAGGCTTATTTAATCTCCTCAGTGTAGGATATCAAATACTTAAAAGCAGACTGTAGTAGATCATAGTTCTTGAATAAACAAGGTAAATGAAAGGCTATTCATGCCTGCCAGTGCATTGCACTGTGGCTGAAGTGGAATCTTTGAATAATCGTGGGCATGTGTTTTTCTACAGCAGGGCTCCCAGACACAGATACTCCGCTGTGTGGGAGTGTCTTTGTTTAGATGAATGGTGGCTTGCTTTTCTGTTCATTGTGCTCTAGCTGCTAGGAAATGAACATTTATGAGAAGACTCAGCAGTCAAATGAAAAGGGAGAACAGTACATAGAGGCTTTATCAAATTAAAAATGAATGAGCTATAAAATATGGCTTTCTTGAGAAGATATAATAGGGGAGACTACACCTTGAATAATCATTGCTCTAAAAAATAGTCCTTGAACTCCATTCCTGCATTTTTTTTTAATCTAATTAAAATTCCAGAGGAAATTGAAGTATATTAGGAATTCTCCTTATGGAATGAAGTACAAGTATTTTTGATCCTGTGGTGTGAATTTGTCTGTCTACAGGCTTGTTTATTTTCCCCTCTACGTATGTCTACCTTGAGTAGAGATGAAGTATTATAAACCTTTAATGAGTAACACCATAAGCAATTACAAACTTAAATGAATAGGGATCCTTGTGTTTAATGCTGGTTATCACACAGACGGGACTCCGTAGCTCTTCCTTAGGCTTTGGTTAGTAATTTCTTCACTTTAACTTTTCTTTGTGCTGTGTACAAATACATGGATTTGGCTGTTGGATGACTACTGACTTTGAAAAAAAAAATCTTTGAGCCTTTATTTTGGGAAGTCATTGCACAGTTTTAAAAGCAAGGTATGTTTCTACAATAAATGCATTTTTCTTAACTATAAACAGCATCGAATGGCTGTATGGCAGTGAATACGGACATGAACTCAAAGATCAACCACTAAGGGTATCTTTTTCAAGAGTTAGTTCTGATCAGGTGATGAGTAGTCTAAGCAAAGTAGCTATCTAAGGAAATGCATGATTTGTATTCATGTTGAACATATTATAACCGGTGTCATTTCAGTGATCCCCTTTTTATCAACATGTTGCTTTGAACCTCTAAGAAATATATACCAAAGACTGTAGGAACAAGTATAAATGAAAAAAGCAGCGGGACAAGCACTGCCAGGCATGTTGTCTTTGACTCAGCTTGACGGTGCTTCTGAGTGGCCACAGGAAGAAGGGCCTGGGTTGTTGGAATGGTTTAGATGGTAGCAACAGCAACTCTGCAAGGAGATTAAGGTATCTGGGGTAAAATGTGTTGCGGTGAAGGAGAAAATAATGAAATTAAATTAATAGCTCTGCAGCTAAGAGAGGGTTGCCGGGAGGATGGTGGTGCAGAGCTGGAAGCTGCTCTTTCCTGAGGTGGATGGTGAAAGGATGAGCAATAATGGTCATAAGCTGAAACAGAACTGGGTATAAGGATGGAAGTGTTCACTATGAGAGTACTTGAGTGTTGGAGCAGCCCAGAGAGGTGGTGAAATGTCCATTTGCTTTACTGACTGGACAAAGCTTTGAGCAATCTAGCAAGTCAGACTGGGCAAATTCTCCTTTTGGTGTGATTCTGTGACTTGTTTGGTTTAGCTTGTTTTTTAGTGACTGGGTACTGGCATTTAGCTGTTGTCTGTGCTAATATAAATCAAGATTGGCTAATCAGTTATGTTTGCATCCAGATTATCATATTTAATAAACTCCAGCACAAAGTCCCTAAATAGCTGATAACAGTGAAGTGGGAAGTGGGTCCCACCTTCCACATGGGAATTTCCAGAAAGGGAAATTTGCTCTTTTTCTGCCTTGTCTCTTATTCTCTGTCCCAAAACATCCAGTAGCGGCCTAATATTCTGATTCTTCTGGGGACAATATGGACCTTTAATCTGATCATAGCACATTTAATCTTATGTATCTTCTAGTTTGAAAAAAAAAAAAAAGGGTGCTTTCTGAGTTGAAAAATACATAGTTGCTGTTAAAAATTCTCAGATAAAACAATTACATAGCTTTTGAGGGTAGTCAGATTGACATCACCTTTCAGTGCATCAAGAAAATCTTCAGGGCACAGGTGAAGAGAGCAAAACATTTAAACTTGACTGGCATTTGAGGCAGTGGAAGTGCTTCTGAGTCTGTGAGAGGAACTGGCCTGATGACTAGCAGGGCCTTGTCCTGATTTCTCTGGGGGCTAATCAGGCTGCTGCTGGGGATTGTATTTCAGGGGATTGCTTTTTGTGAAACTTACCTAGTTTCTGATCTAGAAGGTATTGTTAGCTTGACTATAATTTGCAGGAATGGGAAAACTTGTTGGGTTTTAAAAAAATTTTTATTGTATTATTACTACTGCTGCTGCTGCTGCTACTACTACAACTACTACTTGAATAGACATAACCCCTTTCCTCCAGTTGTCTGCCCTGATTTTTGTTAGTTATGATCCTTTAAAGCTAAAATCTTAAAACTGCAGTAACACCACACAAACTGTAGTGTTGCAGGGTGAGTGAGAAAGAGTGGCTCTCTGACTGCAGGAACAAGCATTAACGCCCTAAGTTCCTGATGCTCTTTCTCATCTGTGGGAGTGGGCTTTGGAGAGGAAAAAAAAGAAAAGAGTATGAGAATCCTCATGGAAATGTCTTTGCTTTACTCTCCTAAATAACACTGACTCTAAAGCTTTTCCTGTCAGCTCTTTGGTTTTTGAGGTCTACATTATGGGATAGTCCTGCCTTAAGCTTTTGGAGTTTTGTTCGTATATATCCCTGTGATATAGTAAAAGAAAAATTAAGTAAGTGTGACTGAACCATGCATCCTTATAGATACATAGGATGATTAATAATAGATAGCAGGAGCAAAGAGGCTTGAGGTTTGTAATAAAGAGAATTATACTCAATGGAGTTGCAGTTTAAAACTGTAGTTGAGTATTAAAGAGGATGATTCCATGAATTTCCATATAGATTTTTCTGTGGGGATCATGTCAGGAATATGTCACAAGGGACAAGACTTGCTGTTCAGTTTGCTGTTAAAATGATTAAAGCTATGTTGACAACTTGAGAAAAAAAATAGTTCTTTTTTCACAGTGAGAACCCTGTAAGGAATTTATTTATAATGTACCATATAAGATTCATATGAAAGACTGGATAGCGTAAAAGATGGCTTGCATGGATAAACTGCTGTGTTTTTCTGTGTAAATGGTCCACAGAGTATCAGTTCTTGAAGATGCTGGTATAAGGAGTTGTCACGGTGCCTGAAGAGCTGGTACTTTATATTGTCAATGATGCATGATGACATAGCAGAACTCCTCTGAGAGCATCTCTCTGTATGCTGACTACCTCTGATCTTCCTGACTTCAAGTGAGCTTGAGGAACAGCAAGCCCTGGTGCCACCACCGCCTGGCATTTGGGACAGGCTGTAGGAGCAGCCTGGGTCACTTTCGAGGCAGCTGATCCACAGTAGGCTCCTGCTGTTGGGCTGTGGAAATGCTGGAAGCTGTTTTGGGTTTTGTTATCAGAGGCTGCTATGGTAAAGGCCAAATCTAGGTCTCTAGACCCCTCTTTCTGAATTGAACAGAGAAAGAAAAAGGTGTTTCTTTCCCATATTCCTATGGGAGGTTGCTGTTACCCCATGTGCAGCCTGTACGCTTTCGATAACAGCCTTTGAAATCTGAAGAATTTGTTCTTGTACCCCCCAGCTAGGTCAGTAATGGGTTTCTTTAAGGGGTCTGTTTGTATTAAATATCAAGAAGTGAAGATGGCTTCAGTGGCAGCATTGCAAGTTGAAGAAAAAAGTGGGAACCTGGAAAGTGAAATCTGAATTGCTCAAACTTGAGTTAGCTTGCAGGGCACAGTTATTCCTGTAATTAACTGTAAATACAGAGTTTTCCGTTGAGAGCAGAAGCTGATAATGCTGTTCACAGTGGCAGCTGGGCTGGAGGCCTGGAGCAGCAGAGCAGACTGCATGTATTTGTCCTGGTGTAACCTCCTGCTCACACCACCGAGCCAGTGACACAAGGCCTTACCATTCCTGTTGCTTTCTACATCCAGGGGAAGGGAGGCCAAAGCCGATAGGTAGCAAGGGGACCTGCAAATCTGTTGTCTGGGAGGAAGGACTAAATTCATGGACTGCAAATGCTGTGGGACCCATGGCAGGCTGCTGTGTTAGTTGTTTGCTTTCTCAGGATGACAGGCTTTCCCTCCACTCCAGATGTTCCTTCTCAATTCCTAACAGTACGACTGGCGGCTCTCAGAGAGCGGCGAATGCTGCCTCCATCCCCTCCAGGATCAAGGGCTTCTCGTGCTGTCCTCATGACTTTCATCTCACCCAGAAGAGAACAGTGATGGAGAGGGATAAGAGCTAGGTAGGTGTCAGGATATCTCAAGTCACAGCAGTGCAAAGGAGTGGATTTGGTTTCTGGCATTTGGGCTGAAGAATTCTGCTGTGCATTGTTTTAGAGCCAAAGATGTACAAACTGTGGTCTAGGGCTGTTGCGGATGCTTCTTGCCTCTCATGGTTTTTTTTTCCTCTTGTGGACCTAAGTCTAATTTGCTTTATGGATCTGATGGGGTTAGTGACATGTCAGGTAAATCAAAATTTAAAAATGCAATTGTGAGAGTTGATACGGGAAAAATACCTTTTGGGCACCAATTGGGTTTGATACCCTAAGGGGAAGGAATTGACACAGATATACTGTTTGGAGACAGCACTTTGCAATAACTGTGACATTTAATTTTGTACAACTAAGACTTTTAACTTCTCTCTACTAATAGTAACTGTTTTTAACAGTTGAAATTAAAATGCTCCAAATATACTAGCCTTTTTAACTATTACCAAAGTAACTTAAGCCCTTCCCACTGAGAAGCACTGCAAAGGATTATTGGCTGATAAGGAAAATCTTTTTAATTTTTTCTAAAAACGATTAAGAAGCCAGAGATTGGTGTGACTCACTAGATGGTTCCCCTGTTAAACACATCTCAGGTTACTTAGGGTTCAATCTAGTTTCCCATTGCTGCAAGTTAGAGTTATATCGGGCTTTTAAATAGGAAGAAAGCATCTTAATTATCCATTAAGGGCAATAAAGGAAGTTGGTTATGACACCATTAAAACAATTGTGATGAAAAATCTGTTTCAGTGTTTCGTACTTAAAGAACAACATGGGATTTCGATGTCATTTGTACTGCAGCTAGCTCAATGCTGACTGTGATCTTGTGTTATTACCACAATCATGATTTTTTTTCGTTGTCTTGTATTCCCCACCTAAGTGTCAACCAGGCTGTTACGTGATAATTGCACAAAAATGTGGAGAACTGTGATCTGCTGTGTGTACAAGAGAGATCCGTGCATCCAAATGAATCTGTAAATGTATTTAAAATCTGGGATGCAATGAAAAGGGGGGTTTAGTGGCAGTGAGAAGTGTTATTCAGTCACGTGACCATTTCCTTCTCTCAGTTTAATATGACAACATTTTCTCTTCTTACATATATCGCTTCTTTTATAGCCTTAGTCTTTTGATTGCTGTGGCCACAAGCCCCTGTATTTAAAATACTGAACTTCCTTTCAACTATATTGTTCTGAAGCTTCTTTGCTTATTTCCGATATGGCCATGGTCATGATAAACTATGGTCATGGTAAGGTTTTTGTATATAGCTATCTCAGTTGGTCCCATATTGCTCCATCTTTGCTTTTTTCATATGATTATGTGGAGGTTTTTTTAATGTTTCCTTATTTAAGACAACATACTGTGTTATATAGTGGGGAAATTATGCAAAAATTCAAAATAATATTAATTTAATTAATGTGTTACTAGTTATGCAGATTTATTCTATACAGGAAATAATCAGCTATGTGGAAATTATGGATACCTGGAAAACAGTGTGGATTTGTGGATTACAGAAGAAAGACTTCTCCGTAAGAACAAAAATAGTGATGTACAAAGAAAAAGATTAATGTGAACAGAGACTGGCAGTCATTAAGAGAAATCTGCCAAGTAACACAATATGAAATAATTTCATAATTGAGGTAGCATTTTAAAGAGGTGAGACTCTGTAACTTGTAATGTTGTTAGTTCTGCCCTAGACAGTTTAAAACCTTACCTTACTGCAATACAGTCATTTTGTCAAGGTAATTTTGAATAATTTATGCAGATTTTTTTCATTCCTTCTGAAGGACGCAGAGCTGGATATATTAATATATTTATAGATGCACAGTTCATACTGATGTAAATGAAAATCACGCTTGCAGGTCTACCTGCATTAAGATGAGAATTTCCCCTGCAGCAGTTGGCCTTCATGATAGCCAGAAGAGGTCAGGCAATGCTTGTCTTGGTAATACTCAACACTTCTGCAATGATTTGCATTTCTAATGAGCCATACAAATGTTAACTCCACATAGCCACCCTTATATATGTTACAAATAATCCAACTATAAGACTGAGAGGTCAAGCGAAGTGTAGAAAGACACAAAGGTTCCAGTATTAAAAGTGGGAGATAGGAATCAGCAACTTTTTATCTTGGTGATGCAAGAACATTTACAACTGCTTTGCATGGGATGGAAATGCTGCTGTGTGACTTTTATGTCATATAACGGGGAGAATGGCTGGTTAGATCTTCACCTTGGTAAATATACCCAAGTTTTCCTCCAAGGTCAGCTCAGCTTTTCCCGCCTTTGGCTTTTGTGCCTTATAATATGTCAGATATTGTAGCATTTTTTTCCTGTGGTCATTGGAAATAGAGGAGAAGGAGACTTTCAGATGCCACCTCTTTTATTCACACCCACATTCATGAACATATACACATCTTTCTTACTGCAGCAATTTTTAAGTCACTCAGACATCAAATTTTTCAGTTACATTTGCTCTTGTGACCGTATTTGCTTTTAAGGATGTTTCATTGTAATGGTCTTGAAGTTATATACTAACTGCAGTGGGTTGATTTGATTGTAAAAGCAGGTACTGAGTACGAAGCACTAGAAAGGAGAAACTTCTTCTGTGATATATGTCATCACTGATGTTAAGTTATGGGTTCTTGAAGCAAGCTGGAAACCGGATTCGCATTTGAACTGTCTCTAGACCTTAGGAAAAAAATAAAGAAATAAAAAAAGAAATTAAAAAAAGGAAAAGAAAAAAGAAAAAGGTAGAGGCTCACTGAAATGTACACAGAAGCCTAACAGAAATTTCTAGGAACTTTGGCAGTTGTTTGCCCATTTTGTCTTACCGTGCTCAGGATTACCAGCAGCTCAGGTTTCAGGATGCAATGCTAAATGAGATGTTCTCACCTGTACTTACAGTTTGCTCATACATGCAAACTACTGATAGTAAATGGTTTAAATAAAGCATGGAATGTTTCACAGGTACTAATAGTATGACAGTAGTATGTTTTCTGTGGTCAAAATAGTATTGCTTTGCTTGCAATCTACAAGCAGTACCTCGATCGTCCTTGAGTTAAATGAAAGAATAGTTAAAAGAACGGCTTGGTTTCAGTGCTAACAATTTTTCACTCGTTTTATTCATTTACAATACAAGGTTCTGCAATTGTGCTGATTTGGCTTGCATCTCTACGTAATTGCCTAGATTTGGTCATATGGCTCCAATTTTGCTGTCCTGGCAGTCACATTTCAGTGTTTCAGTATCACTGTAGAGAACAGTGTTGCATGAGGAACATTTGCTTTTCAGTACATGTTTCCAGAATCATACTGTTAAGGCCCAACTTTAATGCTCTTCCAATGTAACTTTTTTTTTTGGAATGAAATTGTCTGTTCTCATTTCTTCTTGTGCTGTGACAAAATTGCATTAAGAACTGATTAGGTGGCTCTGCAGGAATACAGATGCCTGATTACTGATGCAAAGTAAAATAATAATTTAGACCTAAACATATTGGAATGTCTCTCACATAAAACTTATCTTCTAAGATTTGTGATTCAGCTAATTTAAGATGACATATACATTAAATGAATTTTGAGGAGCGATTCAGTTGAACAGGTGAATTTGAGACTCCTGTCATAAAATGTTGCTTTATAATATTGCTTTACAAAAGCAACAGTACTCACACAGGTTTTCTTAACTACCTAACACTTGAAAACAAAGTGAAAATAACTTTAAATTTTCATGAAACCTTCAGATGTCCTGTATTTATTTTTTTGTTTGGTGTATTAGCTTTGAAATAACTGAGAATTTTTTATTCTAAGTTGTATTAGTTTTGCACCAATGCCTGTACTCATGTTTTCAGATCTTTCTGTCTCTCTGACTTAAGACAGAATGTATGTACTACCGTGACAGCACGTGCAAAACAAACTGGAGTTGTCTGGAACGGAGCAGCCATGACAGCATTTTTACCTGCTGAGGAAATACGTAAGCTGCAGAATAGAACATATTTGTAACAATGACAGAAATCCAGCTGAGTATTTGTCTTCTCTATAAATAGTCTGTCTCGGGTACTGGAAGCAGCCTGGATTAAACTCCATGATCACTAGAGAACCGTTTGTGCCAGGCAGGGCAGCCGTGGTTCAAAAGATGAGGCTGGATAATGGAACAAAGGCAGCTGCGTCCTGCAGCCTGGAAATGTATGCTGGGCTGACACCTTAGCTGGAAAAGCAGGCACATCAAACTTAATTGCCTTGGCTGTGCAGAACAGGGGCCAGGAGTCAGTGGCTGGTAGTTGCAGAATTTGCTGTTCATACATAAGTCAGATCTTGTACTGGAAGAATTGATGGTTTCAACACCCATGTGGTGACAGTTTTTCAGATTCACAAATTCCACTCCTGCAGGGTAATGTCAAATGGCAGCGTTCTTTGATTTATAAATAAAATAGCTGTTAGATCTGCTTTCCCAAAGTACTGCTTGTAGATCTTAATGTTGTTCAGATACTTCCTTCTCCATTTAGCCCTCTTCTTGTTAAATTAACTACATAAACCAGTTCCTGAGATCTGATCTGTATGTAAATAAACTTGCAGGTACTTGATTAAGCTTTTAGTAGCTGACCAGGACTTGAGGTACCGTCTTCATCAAAGTTCTCCAGATATTTTACTTTTAGATGAGAAATTATGGATGAGCAATATTTTTGTATCCCACTGGAATAAATCACTCCGAAGAGTAATGTCCCAGCAGTCACACCACTATTGTTGCCTTTCATCAGTGTTCCAGCGCTCCACAGATTGACTACACTGAGTTGCAGACCCCATTAATAGATGGAGAATGCACTCTGTGTGCACCGCCACATCACCCTGTCACTCCTGGTGCTGTATGGTCAGTTAGGAAACAAAATTACCCAAGTATAAACAACTGGGTTTAGATGTTTGAATATAAAACTCTTGGTGAAACTTAACTTCTGTGATTCTGTTTGGATGACTATGAATCACTACAGTAGCACCAAATTGTGCTTATTTAACAGTTCTCCAGCTGTCAGATTTAATCCAACGTTAAACTACAAGGATTTAGATGGTACTGCTGCCCTGTATATGATGGTCTTGAATCTGGTATGTGTTCAGTCCTCTTAGCACCTGAACAAAAGGAGGAGGGGGGGCAGTTTGTCTACATGATTTTCTAAAAAGATGAGTCTTGCACAGCACAGAGCAAGCCAATTTATTTCTTTACCGGTGAGTCATATTTAGCCTGTCTCATGCAGTTTGTCAAGTAATTACTGCACTTCCATCAGGCGATAGGTTATCAAGGTACTAGTTGATATGCTTGGTTTATTTTTACTTGAATCCCAGATGGAGTCAACCAGAAATGGCTCTCGCAATCCTGCTTAGTTGTACAGATGGGGATCACATAAATTGTTAACTTTATACACAACAGCCTGCACTGCAGTAAGTTGTTAACTTCTGCGGTCAGTGCTTAATGGTCTATTACACTTCACTGAATTGGACATCCCTAGCTCCCAGTTTATCTCCATTACAACACTTTTACCCTGGATCACTTTTTTTTTTTCCTGAATTCCTTTGATTTGTTAGGGGAAAATCCTGACAGCAAAACATTTTTACCTCAAAACGGTAGGAAAGAGGTCTGTTACTTTTCTTGTCTTCAGTAAGTTCATTGCTTATATGTCTCAAAAATCCACATATAACTTTTAAATTATGATTATTCTCATCTAAACTCAAATCATTGTCCAATATTGGGCTCATTCATTCATAGCTGCTTCCCAGTTTTCTCCCTTTTCTTGGGGAACATTACAATATCCTGGGATGCATTACCTATCATTTTCAATGAAGAATTATTTTCTGCCTATTTGTCCTTTCTAGGCAGATCTTCCCAATTTAAAACCATCTGTTCAGCCATTGTTAACTCTTTGCTTCAAACCTAATAACTTCAATGTGGAATGAGTAATTCTGACATTTTCACTTCCAGCCTTATTAGCGAAGTGGTGTGCTCATGCTGGGACGTTGTTAGGAGGAGAAGGTATCATCTTCATACAGATTTTTTGTGACACAACAAACTGAGGATCATTAAGTAAAAATCTAGAATCTGGAAAGTGAGATTTAAATGAGTCAACTGTTAAGGTATTGTGAGCACGTACATCATACCCGTAATGAATCCAGGTCTTTTCAGTAATGCAGAAGTTATCTTTGATGTGAAGTCACTTGCTGTCCTTGAGTTCTGTTAGCTTTCAAGGCTGTGTGAATGTTTACAGTGTAGGTGCAGATTGTTTCTTCTTTTTTTTCCTGCCCACACTGTTATTTATCTGCTTGCAGACTAGCAGAGGCAGTTTGAACATACTCATGCTGACACAGAAGGTCATGGGAATAGGTATGTTTTTCTGGTGTTGAAAATGGAATGTATATTTCTTTCGCAATTCCATACCACTTTTTGATTGGAACTGGATTTTTCCTGTGTTTCTTTCTGCTAATAGGCAATGAATGAATCTGGCAGTGATGGTACATGTTCAGCATCAGTGGGCTTTTTCAAAATGTGTCAGAATTTTTAATAAGGACCTTAGAGTAGGGAAATAAACAGCTTTATAGCTAGGATGGCTTTCAGTCAAAGTAATCAAAGGGATCTTTTAATATACAACCAACAGCTGAGCTCTTTCTCATATCCCACTTTTCCACTGCCTGTGATCCTTTGGGTGGCTCAGGAGGGAGAGGGAAGAGAGGTGACGACAGAGATGATGCTGGAGTTGAAAAAAGAACAACACTTTTCACGAAGGCTAGAATCATTTTTCTGGTAGCAGAAAAAGTATTTCCATGTCTCCCCTTTCTGTAACTTGTGTTTGTCAAATTGACAGTTGAGTCCCATTCACAGACCAGAGTAATTATCATCTGCATTACTCTAAGTAGTTGTCTGAAGACATACACAAGATAAGATTTGCAAGGAAAAATAATCTTTTTATTAGAACAACTGATACAGCAGGAAAAACCAGACAGGCCGAGAGGCATGCATGCCTTTTGCCTTACTGCTCTGTCTCCTGAAGGCTGACTCCTGAATCCAGTTTGGGAGACCAGTCATTGCTTAAGTGCATTTTGGGAATACTAATCTGGTAACCTAGTTAGTCTCTCCCTGATAGTGGGTAACTTTTATAAATGAACAACACTACCATAATCTAGTGTCTGTATTAGGACCTGGACATAGGATATTGTAGGCAATTTGTCTTATTTGAAAGGAATTTAACTCGGATGCTGTGATAAAGCCACATCTTGGAGACAGACTGTTCAGGTAAATGGCAGAGGCACCTAAAGGCTGCAGGATGCTTTTGATTGCTGAGGACTGACTTCTGGGTTAGAGAGCTGACTGCTTCATTGAAACAGTGTCAGTGTTTCCACCCATTTTACTCTTTTGTCACTCAGGTATTCATTAAATAAATATGCTTCTGCTGGAACACAAGTAGCTGAGTAAATAGGTTAAGTAAAGTTGACAGTTCATGATCTGCCATGGACTACATTAACAATATTTTAATATTGTTACTGAATCATAGTTACAATTTTGTAAGCCGTTTGCCTCAAATTCTAGGTAATTGTTAAACAATACAGGAGGCTAAAAAGGAACCATGGAAAGAATCTGAATCAAGGAAAAATGACAAAAAAATAGTTTTATCTTGCTAGAGTAATTTTTCATATATCTACATCAAAATAGCAAACAGCTCAATACATTTAAAGTGTAATGGAAAGGAAAACTACGAGCACGGTTGGCAAGCCCTTGTTTTTAGACGTGACTGGTTTCCTCATTTACGGAATCATATTCGCTGTGAACAAAGGCTTCTTGATTGTTGTATGAACTTGACTAGAAAGCTATCCTGTATCTAAAGAGATATCAAATATTAATATGTGTCCTTGTGTAGCCAAAGGTGTGGGTATTAAATAGGTCTTGAGTCTGGATATAGCTACAGCCTCTTGTAAAGGCCAAATACAATTTAAAAATTATGGTGATAAATGAATGCAATGTGTTTTGTCAATAACTGATGCCAGCTAAAATCAGATACAACCTCAGAAGCTGACAAAAGATAAAGCCATATGAAGCAGAGAAAATTGTGTTTACTAGGGAAGGAAATATCTTCTTACCTCTTTTGGTTTTGTTTTTTTTTCTTTTAAATTCACAGCAGGAGGCGGGGGTCCTGAGCTGTTGTTTAATGAATGAGCTAAAAGAAAGTTGTGGTATGTTGTTGTGCAAGCCTTGCAGTATGTAATGCATCAGAACAGTTCCTCTTTCAGTTTGGATAAATAATGGCCATAGAAGTAAGTGCCTGGAGATCATTAAACAGTGTCTGTTCTTCCCGTAATTACACTCAAGTTCCCCAGTGGGTCTGACGCGACCTGACTCTTAATAACCGGGCCTTATGCTTGGCTTCCTTCTCTCAAAATGGGGCTGCAACAGCAGGACACGCGTGACCTGTTATCTTTCAGAAGACACAGGAACCAGAGGGGAGTTCATTGCTTGTCAGGAGGACTTCCCTCCACCTTCCCAGGCAAAAAAAGTACTCAAGCAGCAATATGTAAATGTTGGATACTCACCTGGTGATCTCTCCATTTACCTTCTGGCTTCTATGCACACTGGCCATTAAGGGTTGAAGTTTTGATGATCCCCCATAAGCTCCGTCGTTTTGAAACGAGATTGTCGCTCTTCCTGTAGTGTAGCCATGGAAACAGACAGGGAACCCTTAAAGAAAGTGATCGAACATGCTGTGCTAATTAATCCTACCCTTCAGTTTTCTTTCAGTTGAAGGATGTGGTTAAATAAATTTTGCATGAGTAAGCATATTTGGATGTGCAAATGGGTATAAAATATGTAGCGAATTTTCTTGCAGAAAGATATCTGAAAAGAAAATCAACTGGTAACTGTCATCTGTATCTGGAGCATCAAAACAAGAAGTGGAGTATCTTGTTAAGTGTTTCACATATATATATGTTTTGATACCATTCGTTTTAAACTGTAAATATATCTGAAATATGAGGCTATTTTTTCATGCCTTAAGTGCGATGAGACACATTTACATTAATTTTGAGTCTTGTGAAAGTGCTTATAGTTGCCAATGGTTTATTTACGCAGAGCATTGCTCAGAAAAATCAAACTTTGCTCCCTCCCTTAGACAAAGCAGCTCCTCTGAGGCATTAGTGCTTTCAGCTCTGCACAGGGGGAGCGACTGATTGAACAGAGGGACTGTGCTAAATTTTCCTCTGCCACATTTTAGCCTTTGTGAGTATTTCCCAGGGCTGTTCACTCTGGCTTTCTCCAGTCTCCAAAGTCATGTATATGCCCAACTAGGAAATCAGCTGGCCACAACTTAAAACATATGGCCTGTACCCTTAAACCTCTTAAACCCAGTGATGCTATTTGATGCCAGTACATGGCTTCAAATTGCTCTTAAAAATTAAAGTTTCGTTTATAACTTTCTCCATTCTGGTAAAGATCCTCTTGTAACTGGGAAACCAGTCACCTCAGAGGAGACTTTCCTGGTGTTTTAAGTGACAAGAGCAGGGAGTGGGATTAGCCAAAAAGGGCCGTCCTTTGAAAATCAGATGGATTTTGGCTAACCTGGAACAGATTAGACATGGAGGACATCTGAAAGTGGTGGGCTGAGGAAACAGGGTGGGATGTCCCAGCAGGATGGGAGGGCTGGTTCTGTGGTGATCAGTCGTGTAGGAGGAGGGAAGGTGTACTTGGGCTGGCTGTAGCACTTGCAAAATTCTATGCTAGCCAGTAAAGTGACAGAAACTGTCAGGCAAGCATGGATATTGTATTATTTGCAGTATGATTTCTGGTATGGCAAGGTGGATATTTATTCCTCCCTGCAGAGGAGATTTCTTGAGTGTGTGGATCAAAGACTTTGTGTCACAGAGACCCGAGTTCATTTTTTGCTCCATAAGCTCTAAAGCTTTTTGGCAGTTTTCCCCAAATCACATGATGTTGCTAGCTTCACAAAAATGCCTTTTCCCTGCCTGCCTGTGCATTTTCTCCTATCAAAGCTGGGTAGAAGATTAGAGAGGAAATCGTTTGTAAACAGAGTTAGTCTTCGGGAGGCTCAAACAGGTATAGAAGGATGAGGACATTCACCATCCAGGCTTCTCAAATCCTTTCACAATTTTTATTTAGCTTAATAATAGAAGGTCCTTATTCACAAATTTGGAGACTACTGTATTAGTTTAGTCATGTGGGATATAAATGTTTCTCTGGGCTGGGACTAAGAACTATTCACCAGTTAGAGCATCTGGTGGTTTTTGGTCTCTTAGAAGGAAAACATTGATCTGAAGGCTGAGGCACTGCAGAGTGTGTGATGTGACCTCTCCTCTGACTTCTTTGGGGCTGTGCTGTATTGGCCCACCCTGAGCTGTCTCTATGAGCCAAGTGATTTATCAAGCTGGTGGCCAGGTGCACCAGTGTAAAAAAAGATGGAAGTCTGAAAACTAAAAATAAAAGTGCTTATTCATATTTGAAATGTAATTTTTTAGAAGAAATTCTGGCATACAAGTCAAATTATTCCCCTACACTGGTCTAATTGCTATAATCAGCTGATAATGCAGTCTACTGGCAAGATTTGCCATCATTACTATGGAGATGTATTCACTGAGATTAACTGTTTTTAAATGGCTTCTCCAGTGTATTAAGAATAAAGGTGCAGAGGACTCTCAACTGCACACTTGTGTGAATTCTCACGTTGCCTATTTCTGGATGTATGACTTCACTTTCTGGTTTCTGTAAGGTGTAAGACATGACCTTCTGTTATAGTAATTTCTTACAGTAATTTCGTTTGTTTTTTGAGAGGGAAATCAGTAGTTTCTTGTTTAGGAAGACACAAAAGAACCCAGTAGCATATTCTCCTGATTTCAATTACTTTGTGCTTATCCAGTGTTCCCAGTGAAGGAGCGGAAGGCCTCAAAGCAATAACTAGGAGGGGATTATTTGGAAAAGGTGTTTGCAGGCATGTGATGGGAACAGTCACTGTAGCCTTGAAAATACGTTTCCATTTTCTGGAGGAGAGAGGTTTCTGTAGGAGAACTGTTAGAAAAATATGCTTTTTACGGCTGTCTTTAGCATAGGAGGGTCTCTCCTAAATTTTTTCCAATTTTGCATGAGATTGAATATGGTTATGTAGTAATGTGAGTAATTTTAAATGACTGACATGTTTAAAAGACAATTTTAAATCATATAGGTCTCTCATTGGCCAGATTTAATTGAAATGATTTCCACATCTGAGATTGGTACACTGCCAGTATAAGTTTGTTGAGAGAGAAGAGTTTTACACATACCATTTTCTGATGTATTACTGCAATATTAATATTTATTTGAATGGTAACATGTAAATGTGTCTTCTGCTTTCAAATATAAGCTTGAATAAGCAGGCTGGCCTTTGCAGTGTAAACTGTGGAAGGTTTCCTTAGGCTCCCAATCTCATATGTGGTGCTATTTGGGAGCTTTCATTTCCTTCTTCTAAATAACACTGAAATTAAAGACTTGATGCCTAAGGATGAGCAGTTAATGGAAATGGAAATCTCTGTTTATTTGTCTTTCATTTAGCTATGCCACAGTGTATCTTTGCATCTCTCCTGGGCCTGTGGTTGTCATTATAAAAAGCATATTTTATTATTCCTTCATAATACTCACAGCTCTGTTAAAGCAGGTACTAAATGATAGATGCTGCCATGTTCTTTCATTGAGTAGCTTATTCCAATACTCAAAGAAAAAAACCCACTTGCAATGTACAGTCATTTTATGTGATATGTGCTCATATATATCCTTTTGGGATCATAACTATACAGAGAACCGTTTTTTTGTTTTGTTTGCATTGGTTAATTTGTATTTACCCCACAGGTCTTGCAAGAGCTAAATCAGTTCCCAGTCATACGTACTCCAATGAGGTGGTAACCCTATGGTACAGGCCTCCAGATGTCCTTCTGGGATCAACAGAATATTCCACCTGCCTCGACATGTGGTAAGTATAGCAACACTCTACATAGCTTGAGGTCTCATTTTCTTCAGACTTGTTAAACAAATACACAGTGGGATTAGTGGTACAAGTTAAAAAGCTTGGGTGTAGTAATCTGTGTGGTTCACTTGGTATATCCCTAAAGGAATCTCTTCCTCCACCCCACTGGTTTGCAGCAGTTGACATACCACTGGAAGAGCCATTGGTGCTTTGCAAGAGACTGTGTTGTTGTTGCTTTGCTTTTGTCATCTTGGTGTGGTGTTTTGATGTGTTGTGATACTTGCTTTGCAGAAGATAGACTTTTACCATGCCCAACTGTAGCAGGGACAAAACTAGGATTCTCTGGATGTGAGGACACAGCCTCAGTTCTTAAACTACTCTACTTGTTAGCAGTCAAGCAGTGTGTGACCCATCACTGAACAGATGCCTGCAGATTTTATTTAGACCTGCAGGTTTCAAAGTGCAGTTTGCATCCAGCACCTTGCTCTTTTTTTGGTATCATTTAGTCCTGTGTTGAACAAAGAAGGTATTTAGTTTTCTGACTGTTGGAAACCAAGATGGAGGTTCTTTGTTTATCCCTGTAAGTTTTAATGTCACAGGGTATCTGTAATCTGTACAAATGCTGTAATTAGTAAGAGCTTCAGCTGTAGAAGCAATGTATGTTGGTTAAAGAACCGGAAATGTGGGAAAAAATACTTTTCCTTACAAAGAAAATCTCATGCTGTGGGAGAATACTTATTTTTGTTGAATGTGTATCTGACTTTTTAGATGTACACAGCCTATTGAATTTGAAAGCAAGTTTCAGAAAAAAAATTTTTTTTTGGTAGTCTACTGAAATACCTTTCTTTAATACAGGCAACCTAAATTTGGAATTATTATTATTATATATAAAGTCTAGAGGCACTGTAAGATATTGTAAAAAGGACCATATGTTTTCATACGGTGGGTGAACAATATCTGTCAAAGTAATCTTGCACCTTAGTACTGAAACTGATGACATAGCAGGAATATTTTGTTGCCGAGGAAGGGAGCTTAGCATGACTAGGTTGTATTTGGTCCTGTAGCTGAGATCAGAGAATGTGGGATGAAAAGCTACATTTTCCTGAAAATCTCATCTAGTTTTTCCCTGCGGTGCTGTTAAGTCTTGACTTCCCCGGGCTGGAGTTAGAAGCTGCAGGATTGCTTCATTTGAAGGGGTTACAGAGTATAAATACTACAATATCTAATACTGAAGAGAGCATTTAATATAAAGGAGCCTCTGGCTGCTGTAGTTCCTTGACCTGTAATGGTAGGTGAACCAGGAGACAGGAAGAAGGAGGGTGAACAAGCATCTCCAAATGTGAACACTGTGATCCAGCAACTACACCAGAGTTGTACAACAAAAGGCAGCATCTCCTGTATCGGCTGTCTGCTTGTCTCCAAACCATTCCCTACCTTACAGAACTAAAATAATTTTCCCCTGCATCTTAGCTTCTCATCTGTCCTAAAACTGTCCTATTTTCCCAAAGATCAGGTTCAACCTGATTGGTGTCTTCACACACTGTGCGCAATCCCTGCATCCCATCTGCTTCTGATGTTTAGCAGTCACCTCTTTTCCCAGATATATCTCTGATACTCTCAGCAAGAAGCTTCACTTCTTGGGGTGAGGCAGGACAAGAAGGTGGAAATCGCTGGGAGGTGTAAATAGTAAATAGTTCTTTCTGCTCATCACCTTATATATAGTTCAGTCTACACGTGTTCTGTTCTTGAGAGTCACACATTCTTCTGTATGTGTGTACATACGTGTCTCAATTTCTGAAGTACAGAGAAGGAGGGAATATATGGAAAATGCTAAAGAAATTTGTTCAATGCTTTAATAGAGCAAACTGCTCAAGAAATCCTCTGAAATTATTCTTTTTTTTTTTAGTTTGAAGAGACATTGGATTTTTTTTAACATTTATGAATTTAAAAACCACTGCAATTTAAGAGGCTTTTTTTTTAGAAGACCAAGGGGGGACCTAATTAAAGTCTATAATTATCTTAAGCAGGGGATGCAGGGGGAATCAGCCAGCCCCTTTTCGGTGGTCTGTGGGGACAGGACAAGGGGCAACGGCTGCAAGTTGGAGCACAGGAAGTTCCGCACCAACATGCGGAAGAACTTTTTCACAGTGAGGGTGACAGAGCACTGGAATAGGCTGCCCAGGGAGGTGGTGGAGTCTCCTTCTCTGGAGATATTCAAGTCTCGTCTGGACGCCTATCTGAGTGATATGTCCTAGGGAGCCTGCTTTGGCAGGGGGGTTGGACCCGATGATCTCTTGAGGTCCCTTCCAACGCCTACGATTCTATGATTCTATGATTTTTGATTATTTTTTAAACTAACAAAAGGACTTTAAAAAATTTTTGATTTTTACTGCAACTTTTTCCACAAAAGAAAATGTTTTATTCCATAGCTGCTATGAACAGATATTTTAACATTCCACCCAATAAATATTTTATTTGAAAGTATAGTTGAACTACATTGTGTTACTATGATCGAGATCAAATTAAGCCACGTAGCTAATAGAAGCATTGAAAATCTATTGTAAATGCAGACCGAGCATTTCCTTCATAATCATGTTTACATTCAAATTATATGAACAGTAGGGAAGACCAAGGAAAGACTTGAAATGCCACTTCAGCAATCCAGGTGATGTTTTTGTCAGAAGTTTTATAATGATCTAAGAGTTATCCAGGAGGTACATGGTAATTGCATCTTCAATGATAACAATAAATTATGTCCTTTTGTACAGGGCATTTCATATAGGTCTAAAAAAGATCCAGTTGCTGCTTACAGATAGAGGCAGTGAGATTTATTTAAAATGAGAAATGACGTCATACCGCTTTTGTACTAGATTTATGGCACTTCTGAAGTTTTTCTACACTGTACAAGCTGGAGAACTATGAAAAGCTTAGGAAAAAAGCACCAGTCATATGTTTTCTTTCACATGGCAGGAATTTATGTAAAGGCTCAGCTAGTTCCACATCAGAAATCAGATTAGAGCAAATGTATATTGTATGTGACAGAAGAGCTTTAGGTTTTTACTTCTCTGCTTAGCTGGGTTGTCTGAGACAGCGCTTCCAGTTTGATTGCAAGTGGTGTAGTTGCAAGTTAAGGTCACTTTATGCTTATTTGGCACATCTGACAGCGAGCTCTGCTGGAGCACAGGCAGGCTCGGGGCTTTATTTATACTGCGGTTGTACATAGCTGGGCCGTAATTACATTAAAACCACTTAGTGACTTCCCAGAGTGGGAGGAAGGGAGACACAGAGAAACCCATTTACCATCAGATTCCAAGGTAATTTGGTAATTTGTTATCAAAAGTGTGTTTGTTGCATTAGCATTTTTATGCAATTACTGGCATTATGTCCTTATGGCAGATAGTGCGTGCTCTCCCGTGTCCTTATTGATGATCTACATGATGACAAAACTAGGCAGCCACTTCACTAAATATTTAAACAATGTTGAGGTAGAAACCACAGCTGTTTCTTCTGTTTGGGGGGGAGGCAGGGGGGAAAGACATAGGGCCTTTGCTGTAACCATGATAAATGACATTTCATGCTGGTTCCCAAGGAACGAAAAGTGTGGCTCCTACTGAGTAGAAGACCAGCTGGATGAAAAAGGCGTCCAAATATTAACCACTGGACAGTGGCTGGGAAGCAGGTGGCAGAGGCTGCAGGCTATTTTTACACTTCATTTGCTGGTGTAGGGCATTAGGATAGTAACTAAAAGCTAATGATCCACATGCAGTTTTACATTCTCCTGCATTCTTTTTTTTTTAAATAGCCACTGGCAATAAAATAATATTAATGAAGACGTACATGCATTAGTGGTGTCAGGCTGGTGATGGAAATCAATGTGCTGGGCTTTGTGTTATACTGCTGACAGCACTTGGTACAGCAGCATTGTGTGAATGTATTACACTATCCAAGACTGCATCAAAGAGCTGTGATAACCTTTGATATACCTTTTTTTTTTTTTTCCTCCTCTTGATGAGGACTTACTAGCAGCTAGGAAAATGGCTTTGCATTGCCTCTGGTGTAACTTGTCCTAATCCTTGAATTTTACAGTCCTTTGAAAGTCAATGCAAGGAAAATAAGCTTCAGTGCATAAAGGCTTTATGAATTACTAAAACCCATATACAAGTAATACAGAAACCAAGGGAAAAAAATCCCCAAATGAACCTATTGTATTTGTTCCTTACAGGAAGAATATGGTATTAGTAAATGAAGCAATTTAAACAGGTTATTAAATCCTTTTGATTCTGGTATGCATGTTCTGCTACATCTGGGTTGCTTACATCAGGAAGTCACTAGGGATATTCTATTTTGAAGTGCAGCTGGCTTTAAACTCTGTTTGCTAACAGCTGGTGATTTTTTGCATATCCTATTGTTTTGCTTTTTAAAAAATAGTCTTATTCACAGTCCAGGTAACCTAAGAAGTTATGGGCTGTGTTATATTTTAAATTCACTTTTAATTAACTAACGTCAGCTATGTGTAGTGCTGCGGAAGAAATCCCTTTAAAACTAGGCCAGTCAAATGTTATGAAATTGCTTATTAAATCATTGTTAGTTAACTTTGTAACATCTGGCTTGATATACATAATTTCAATTCTGATCTTAATTTAGGGAAAGCTGTCTGAATGGAGGTTTTTTATCTGTCCTATTGTTAGAGAAATAAATGGCATTTTCAGGAACACGCCACTTTCCACACATAGCTTGCTCCAAGTGCAGATTTGAGTGCTCACTGTAATTCCATGCATGCTTTCATGAATATCTGACCAATGAAGACCTATGACAATAATTAAGATATTTATTAAGTAAGACCAGATCTTGTCTTAGACACAGGTGCACCAAATTATGTTTTTTACCCAAGGGACATTACAAAGGCATCTTTATCCTATATCTGTTGTAAACAATTTGCAGTGAAAGAAATCCAAGAGCAGGAGTCCCAGTACGCCCTGAAGAAATACAGCTTGGGGCTCGGGAGAGAAAACAGCGTAGGGTAAATTGGTTCTCTTGCCCTTGATGTTCTTCATGATTATGACTTCCACTCCAAAGAAATGCTAATCTGTAGGATTAGGATATTATGGTGAGGATATTGCAATAACTGTTAAGGCATTGTTAATTAAACTTCTCTCCTTGTCAGTGAGTTCTTCAAAAGTTTTGTCAGCTGAATTAGCTTTCGATTGGAAAATTCTCATGGGGTCATGAGAAAACACTGTGCGTGAGGAAACCGTATTGGTCTGTAGCTATTGAAATGGTATTTCAGTTCTTATCTAAAAATGACTTTTATCCATTTGGAACATCAGATTTACTATCACTTTTCCACTGTTACAAATATGCTTCATGTGTGTCAGAAAAGTGCTGTATAAAGGTATCTGGATCTGGAAAAGAAAACCAGAAAGTACATGTTCATTAGGAAAGCACCACATGGCAAAATGTTGCTCAAGTTTGAATATTATTTTCTTGAGGGTGGTTGGGGGGGCTGTGGTTTTTTGCATTCTGTTTTTACAAAACAAGTGAGTCTAAAAGGTTCTTGCAGAAGGAGATCATGTACATTTTAATAATTTCTATGGTATTTCTTAATGTAGAAACTGAGCACTGCTCCAAACAGAAACAAATGTCTGGAGCTTTAATTGCTAGGTAGTTTAATGACACAGGCAACAACACGAGCATTCTATTCACTTATAATTGCAATTGCTTCAACTCTGACTGTAAAGAAATACTCCGAACTATCATACTTTACTTTGATCTATCATACTCTCAACTAAATTATTTTCCCTTTATTGTACCTCTTTCTGTAGAAATTTTAATGTTGTTCTTTGTCATCATGGAAGGGAAATTTTCCTTCACTCATTACTTCTGCGAGAACCGTACACTGTTTGCCTTATTGCCCTGATTCTTTGATCAAATTGTATCTTCCATCATATGTTATTTTTCACATATCAAAGTGGAGTGGCCATGAAAGACAAATTCCAGCCAAGTTCAGCAGGTATTCTGGCAGTGTGCCAGTGCAGAATTAAATCAGATTTTGGTCAATTAAGGAGACACAAGTCCCTTGCTTTTCATTTGTTTTCATAGTTCTGTTCATAAACAGGATCATATAGGAATGTGACTTCTTTTCTGAATAATTCAGACAAGATAAAAATCTCTGTGCCCTTCCAACATATTGTGTATTACTAGTGGATTTTGTGGATGAGGCTCTAATACTACCTCCTGGTGACAAATCCATAAAAAAGCAGGTAGTTGTGGGGTTGTTTTTTTTGTTTGGTTGGTTTCTGTTTGGGGTTTTTGTGGGTTGGGGTTTTTTTTCTTTTTTCTTTTTGGAGGGGTGGTTTTGTTTAAATTCTGACATATTTAACAGTACAAACTGCATGTAGTTTGGGAAACTTGAATGTAAACTCCACTGTTCCCGTGAATCTCAGATTCTGACCAGAAGGATTGCTGGAAGCAGTTACTTGGTTTTCATAAAAGCTTTCCCCCTTAAATGGAGATCCCGTGTAGGTCTTCACTGTGAACTACATGCCGAATGTTACCACACTGAGCCTGCTAGGAAGCAGATGTGTTCAGGTCATGACATTTAACAGTTTAAAACATGCTGTAAGCATATAAGCTTTCTATAGTCTTCACTTAAGTGTAAAAGTTTCGTTTGGAAGCAGCTCATTTCAAATTGTGTCTGTAGTCTCTTTTATGGATCTATCAAGGAAAATTGGAATATTAACTGAAGGGAGCAACCCTAATAATTACTCTTGTGTTATGCCTCACCAAAGCTTTTATGTTTGTTGGGTTTTTATATACGGTATTCGAGTACAAATAGGCTGGAGATTCTTCTGGCCACGATAATGATCTTTGTTACACAAAGGCAGGAATGTGAATTCTTCAACCAGAAATATAAAAACCAATCTACCAGTAAACAAGTTAATATTAAGGGAATATCCTCTTGAATTATAAAAGCTGTGCAGGGGAAAGAAAAAAAAACTCAACAAAAAAAAAAGACAGTTTCCTGAGGCATTGAACTTCATTTTTACAGGCTCATTTACTATGTCAATTCAAATGCAAGAGTACCTCATCTAGCTGTGCTATTAACTTACTCTGTGTAGGGCTGTGTGGTGACAGCCGGAGTGCCAGGAAATTAAGCAGGACAATAGAAGAGCAATATTAGATGGTATGGCCACATACGGTCTCATCAATACATCAATAGGTTTAGTCACGCTTTTTGTCATCAGAGGGTAAGCCACCCATTTCAGCATTAAATGGCTGTCACTTTTACTTTGCAGGGTTATTCTACACTCTTTCATTGGAAAGATCTCCAAATGAAGTTGCAGCATTTGACTTATTTATTTAAAATCAGAAGTCCTAGAAAGAGAGTAGGAAAATCTGAATCGAATACACCGAAATATATTAGTCTGATGTTCTTTTGTCACAAAGTTCTTTTCACATGCTGCCTGAAAATGGCATCATATGCTGAGTGATACATGTAACATATGCTTAGAGCTGCATGCCCATTAAAACAACATTAATATGTTGTATTCCATAGTGCAATAAGTAATCTTTGCATCATAGTAACTAGAGATGGGAGTGATCTGTGAGATCATCTTATCCACGCTACTGTTAATGCAAGTCTGTTCCCTGAAGAATATTCTTAAGTGTGTCAGCTTGTCTAGATTTACACAACTGTAACTGTGGAGCTTCAAGTCCATGGGGAGGCTGGGCTACAGCACAATTGTTAAGTGTCTTTCTCTAATACTCACCTTAAAATTTTTATTTCCCAAAGGCATTCTGCTATTTCTGGCTATACTATCCTAGACCTACCTACAGTACCGGGAACCATAAAAATCCTAATCGGTTCTTCTTTGTCCTTCATTTTGCATAATTTTAAATACAGAGTCATCATGTTTTCCTTGTCCCATGTGTTTCTTTGTAGCCAAGAATGACATTGTTCTCTTAATTTTTCCATGCAAACTAGTACTTCTGGTATGAAAATAATTTTTGCTTTGCTCAAAAATCTCTCTAAGCTTTTTAATAGTTTGTTAGGCGTAGAAAAACAAGATTAAATTTCAAGGCCTTGTAGAGGCTTTATTTCTTTTCATGTTCAATGTCTGTGTACTTACCATTTGTGATTCAGGGTTCCTGTTTTATACTCAATTCCTAGTTGCTGTGAGCCTAAAATTCACTGATCCCCCTAAGACATCTAAAATACCATCCAGCCATCTTGAAGCCTCTATGTGTTGTTATGGTCTTCTGGGTATTTCCTATCAGTTCAATGTCATACTTTTTTGTAATTATTATTGTGTTCTGTTTTTCCTTAGTGTTCATTTAATCTTTTTATGGACTTATTTAATGTGCTGAACACTATAAGCTTTGAAACCAAGCAAAAGCTTAATTTTCAAGAGGGGCAAAGGGCATGGCAATCCTCCAGCTCAAACCTTGAAGGTTGTTTATGTTCCTCACCTCAATGATTTTAATAGCCTTTTGACTTTTTCTATTAATTGTTTATTTAACTCCAGTACTCTCACTCTCATTTCAGCTGGAGACAAAATGCAGTACTAGGTAACACAAGAGTCCAAATACTTAATAGGATTCTTCTTTCCAAGCAGGAAATTTTTCTTCAGTGGTGTTATTTGCAGCTCTTACTTGTTTTTTTAGCTCATACTTGTGTCAGACCTGCTAAAAGTAGGAAATTTTGTAAATAAATTATATGAAACTGTAAAATTTGGCAAAATCTTCCTGTTGCCTTTACAGTATTTCTGTTCAACCAGCTAGCTGAAGCTTACCTGCAGACAGCGGTACATGCCCTCAACTAATACACTGCTTTAACCCAAGGCCTGTTTTTCGGTTGCAAGAATAGATCTCTAATGCTCTCTTCTTTAGTCTAAATTAAACTGTTTTATTTCACATCTTGGATAAATGGCTTCTGACTGAAATGTAGAATTTTTCTTTGCCTTAGATCCTGATACTGTTTATAAGTATTTGACGAAGATATATTGTGCCTATCTGTGCCTAATGAAGCACTAACCAGGCTAAATGATGAATGGCAGTTTAATCAATTCAGTTCATTTGGTAGCCTGCAGAAGCATATGGAACATAAATTTTAACCTCTCTTTTTTAAACACCTAAATTATTCTAAAATTTGACCAGAACTGTCCTTTGCAAAGTTTTCCTGCACTTTTGTATGCCTAAGGAGAAACCTTATGTATCTATGGATTGGGATGTATAATTAGAAAATAGTGATGTGTGTTTGATTTTCTTCTTCAAGAAATTTGACTATCGAGTCTCATTATCTGGGAACATAATATTATTTAATTATTCAGTAATGGTCAAAACCTTCAGAAATGAGCAAAGCATGGTTTGTGCACCAATAACCTTAGTTAAGTGGTGTCTATAAGTACTCAGCCCCAGCATTAATGAAAATATGCACTGTTTTCATTAAGTTGTTTTATTCTAGAACCACTTCCTCACCAATATATGCTAAAATGAAATGCTGCTTTCTGAGCGCATCATCCTGATGCGTAATTACTACATTCCAAGTAATTTACTTCTAAAACCAAAGTTAAATGAGAGGTTATTGTTCAGATTTTCTGACAAAGAAACACAACTCAATTTCAGGGAGAGGTAGTATCATAGCTAGATGCACAAATTCTTGATTCTTTTTAATGTATGTTTTGGCTTATCAAATAGGCATTTGTTTTGAGTGAAGGGGTTATTTTTTGTGTGGTTACTTATACAGACATGGATAAGTTGCAGAAAGTTGCAGAAAAATGTAGTTGAAAAGTTAAAATATATCATCAAATTCTGTATCCTGTTATTTTGCTTTTCAGATGCAGGAAGTTCACAGATTATGTGAAATTTGACTTAAAGAGTCACAGAAACTTTCCTCAACTCTTTTGAGAATCCATTCTTTGTGTCCCAGTTAGTATGTCTCAGATATTCTTTCCCTCTGATTTCCCAGTACTTCTGCCAGTGGTTTCAGTGAGTGGGATGAGGAGGACTCATGTGAGTTTATTTCCAGTACTTTTTGTGAGAGACCAGGGCCAGGAGCTGTAATGAGGGGGCTGTCATGGCAGGGAGAGGAAAGAGCCCATGGCTGCTCAGCTCATTGCAGCACCTCTTAGCCAGAACTTCTGAAGGATGGGGTCAGCAGCTCTCCAGAGCTATGGGCTTCAGGCTTCCTTCTTTTATGGTGGAAGAGAGAAGAAGAAAGCGCAAGCAAGCCCATCCCAGTACTCATCTGCATTTGGGCAGTAGCTTAGTTCAGTGTCTGTGAGCAGCCACATGTGCTTTCCCTTTTTTCTCATTTTTTCTAGATACAATTCTAGATTGTACTATTCATACACTGGTGATGGATACAAAAGTGTTGTTGCTGGCTGTTTAACCTATAAGAGATGTTTCTAATGTTGCATACTTTTTTTTTTTCTCTTTTGTTCCCTCTGTAGGGGAGTGGGTTGTATCTTTGTAGAAATGATTCAAGGAGTTGCTGCTTTTCCAGGAATGAAAGACATTCAAGATCAACTTGAAAGGATATTTCTGGTGAGTTCTTCATTGCTGAAGTAACGTGCCTAAGACAGCAAGGGATTGATATGTTCATGTATCTCTTTGTGTCAGGAATTAAATTACTGATAGAGCCAAAGGTCAGAGGCCTAGTCCACAAGCTAGATGCAGTTGGTATATTCTTGAAGACTATTTAATAAGTTTAGATCCTAATTTTTTCAATTAAAATTTTTCAAATAATCTACAGAAAGGGTCTTGTACAATTGTGAAAAAAAGCTTTCCAAATGTGAGGTGATGGAGATCCAGCCAGTTTGCAATCCTTATTTTGCAAGTGATCAAAAACGATGAATCTGGCTGGTGCTTTATTAATATATTGCAGATAGAATCATGACAATCACAAGGGGTTTTTTTTGTGTGTGTGTGTGTGAGATAGACCTATAAAGAAAAAGTAAGACAGAAAATGAGGTGAGAAACAGAATGTGAAATGAGAAATCATGCTTTACACTCAGATTCAGCAGGAGTCCTTTATTACTGCTTCTGCAGCCTGGTTGGGCCCTTCGAAAGGTGTAAGCTCTTAAGTACTGCTCACACATCCATGCTCAGAGTGAAAGAAGAGATAATTTATATGGAGGGTGAACCATCATGTAAATATTTTTATTTCCAGGATTGTGTGAAGGGTTTGTGTTTGGTTTGATTGTGGGTTTGTGTTGTTTTGGTTTGGTTTTTTAACGTGTTCTTTCTCCCATTGTGCTTCTGGTTTGGCAGTTCCCTTTCAAAAGGCTCAAAAAGCAGCAACTTTTCTTGACTCCCTGATAAAGGGTTTAATTTCTGATATCTGCTGGGAGCTGTGGTGTGGTGGAGTGGGTTTATTCAGGGAAGCTACTACTCACCCAAATACTAGCCAGAGTGGCTCCTGGTACTGTGGAGTGACCATTGGGGAAAGTATTGCAAAAGCTGCTTCTGTCAATCTCTGGTTTGCTTCAGACCACAGATTTAGAAGGGAAGCATGAGCATACCCATGCTTTTAAAGGTTATTTTTTCTAGTATCCATTTATTTCAAATGCAGGGGATTTATTTAGGATTCTTTTTGGCCCACAGGGATGGGAAGAAAGTCTTTCATAATGTCTTTATAAAATATACATTCTTCATTTACTCAGTCTGGCTTGTACGAGATCTCTTTTGTTGAGACATCAGGGAATTTAGCAACTGCTTTTAGGAGTGACTCAGAAAAAAATATCTCTGTAAATAAGACCTTTTCTGATTGTGATACAAAATTATCTCATTTTCTCTAAAATATTTTGCTCCTCTGCCCAATTGGCTGATACCCTGAAAATTCTGTGCTGTGGAAAAATAGCTGGGCTGCAAGGAGCAGCAGTTCTGAACAGTTCCTGTGATGCATTTAATTGCTTGCCTTGTTCACCAGCTTGTGTATTTTAAGCTAGCAACTTCTGAGCCAGTTTCAGAGTTTTGCTTTCTTAAATTATTATGTTTCTCATTGGGATGAAATTTTCCCCTTATTTATAGAATGTGAAATTAACAATTCCTCTTTGGGGCTTTAACTCATCTACTGTGGTAAAATTTTAGTAGGTATTTTTGATCTGGAAATTAAGTAGACTCTTAACAGCAGAAATCAGTGCTTCCTTTAATGGACCTTTTTCGCACTATGTTTTATGAAATCCTAGGATATAGTGCAGAAGGTGATAGTGATAGGTTTACTGTATGAACCTGTTTTTATATGCCTGCTGTAAACCTTTTTTATATTCCCATTTTCTTTCACTTATCTTCATAATTTGGATACACCCCAAAAGGAGCTTTGAGGCATGCCACTTCTTTAAAAAATTCTGGTTTAAAACTGCAGGAGCAAATCATGAAAACAGTGTTGAAATAACAAGAGGTAATTCATTGATACTGTTTCTTTAATTTGATCTTTTACAGACCTTCCAATAAAATAATTTTGGACTGGATAGTTTTATGGTCCATTGTAAATCAGAGTTAATTTTGAAATCCCAATTAATTAGGCTTTTTAATGGAAGTGTCTAGTTACCCTTAGCTAAATAGTTTCGGTGTGTGCCTTCCTAATGTACTCTAAGCATCATTAAGTGTTTAAGTCATATATTTAAAACTTATAAAACAAAGGATTATTCTTGTTTGGTTTTGTATTTGAACAGAAGGATTTAATTTTTTCAGTCTCCAGTGAATAATGGATAGTGTGGTAGTTAATAGTGCTAAGTACAAAATTAATCAGGTTGTTACACCAGATAACTAATACAATTAACTCCTACACAGTGAGCACTTACACAGCTGTGAAAGAAACAGATCACCCAACAAAAGACTTCACAGTTTTCCCATGGTTCACATTTTCAGCATCCAATGGTGATGGTTTTCTTGTAACAAAGTGTAGTCTTCTGAAAATGGTGTAAAATACAGTTCACCTTCACACAAACCCTTTTGCTCTGTAGTCTTCTAAAATACACAATTTGGAGCGAAAGGTATATTAATCTGTGTCATATCTAGTGCCATTGTCATTAGTTATAGCTACGCATCCCTAGCACAGAAGAGTCCAGGCTGCAGCTTGAGGCTTTTAGGGAATCAGTTACATTGTAGTAAGAAACTCAGAAAATGCTAAGAATTAATAGTTAGGAAAAGTGAACAAAATTTAATGTGAACAGCAGCTGAAAAATCTTAAATGGCTGTTTGATTTCCTATTGTGTAATTTCCCCTTATTATGTAAATGAAATTTCAAATAAGTTGTATGTATGTGGTTCCAGCAGTGACTGTCAAGCGGAAGAGCCATTCTCTGAATGCTTTCGCATGGATCTACTGTTGGCATTCTTCATGTATTTACGTTGCAAGGGTAGATGCAACCCAGTACACCACATATGTTTCTTCCTCACTATGATTGATGTTTGTTTATGTTTACTAATGGCTTGATTAAGTGATTGTATATAATAGATTAAGGACAGAAATTGATCTTTCAGTTTTAAGTATTTTTTTCATTTTTGTTTTAACTTTTGAAGTGTGTGTTTCCTGACAAGGAAAACATTAAAAACATTTGTGGGTTTTTAAATGGTAATATACACAGATTCTCTATTTCTGTTACAGCAGCTGTTTATAATTAAGCATCCTCAGGTGCATTACTGTGGTAGGCCTCAATAGAACAGCAAGGGTTTGTAAATCAGAATCAGTTCTGGACCAGCACTTAGAGATGTTGACGGATAAGCAAGGTGCAAGTTGTTATTGTTGCGCTTTGGATCTGATAACATGAATTCTTTTTTGCAACTTTACTTGCAAGCATGGATAATCTCTTTTAAAAAAACCCTGTACTTAACAAGTAAAAAGGAAATCACACATATAAGGAGGCTACTTTTTCAAAGAAGTTGAACAGTCAATAAAATTTCTTAATTCAGTGGTGATTTGGCTTAATCAGTATACTATCATATCTTCGCTCCTGCTTTTTTCCTACATATTGGAACTAAGGTTACTTTCTATCCAGGTTCTCTGGGTAGAACTGCATCACAGAAAATAAGAGAGAAAAGTCTAATTACAGTCCATAAGAGCTAAGAAGTCTTTCGTCTTGAAGTATCAAGTTAGTGATGTCTCATCATTATTTCCAGCACGAATGAGAAGATCCTGCAAAAACTACTTTGTCATTTGCAGAGACAAGCAGCTTGAGGTTTACTTGCAAGGTGCTTGGTCTGATGGACTAACAATCTGACACAGTAATCTCAGCATTTCTATTTAGTCTTGTAATATGTGCACAAAACAGGATGAAGTTTCAATCAAGTACATGTTGAACAATAAAGCCAGGGGAATAGTAAAATATGTAAGGCAATCTGTTGAATCAAACTAAAACTACATTAACAAGGTGATACTGTTTGGCTTCTGATATGGAGTAGCTAAGATCTTTATCATTAGTTTATTATTGTTGATCATTTGTGAGCATACATTTCTCTAGATGCAAGCTTAAAGCTTTCCTGTATCAAGGAGAACCTGCTGTTATAAATAAGCTTTAATTGTGTCTAGAAGTAAAAGCCACACCAAATGCTGGCCCTGTACAGGGGAGAATTGACAGCACCTTGGATCTGGTGATGATCAGCATGAATTAGTTGAGCGTAAAATCTGATTACATTGAAAAGCCTGCGCTATGCCTGTGCCTTATCCTGAGCCACACTGGAGGAACCAACTTGGTCATGGATCTGATTTTAATACAAGGATGTGCTTTTATGTTTGCTGTTCTTAACAGATTCAGACCAGATCAGAGTTTAATTTCTTGTGCTAGCTTAATTTTTCTTCTGGAGATTTTTTTTTTTTGAAGTGGGAAGGTATTACTGCCTTTTCGACTTTATGTGAGGTTTCTGAGAGCCACTATAGATCAAAGTGAATTTTCCTCCCAGGCTCCAAAGCCTTCCTGATAAGCGAATTATCTGTGCATTGGCTGAACTTTAGTCTTGGTGCCAAGTACACTGAAAATTACATTTCACTGCAAGAAAAATGTACAAAGAGTTCTCCTGATACTTGGTAGATCTCCGCACAGACAGGACAAGGGCATTTAATGCTGTTTTATCTGTAAATGGGGATTCACTCCACAAAAACGGTTGCGGAATGCGTGCACTCCACAGGAGAGTCATGCTGCAGGTAACATGGCACAGTGGGAGTGGGAGTTTGCAGCCAGAAGCTTCTGTCTTTCTTGACACACATATCACAAAAAGGTGAGGACTCCTCTCTGGTATTGGCTGCTATTGCTCTGTTGGGTGCCACAAAGGGAACAATATCCATTTGTTAAGCCCAGCAGCCTGATATCCCAAATGGTGACTCCAGCAGAAACGCTGGTCTTCTGCATGGAGATGTACAGCAAAGCCTTGCAGGAGTTTGCCATTTCAGATCATGCTATGAAAAATGGCATTTTCCATTTAAATGGGAATGGAAATGTGATTTCTGTTATTGGAGATTTAAAAGCCTAACTATTTTTTCTTTTAGATACATATACATATACATGACTGCATGCCTGAAGTGTCTTGTATCATGTAACACAAGCTAGTAGTTTTTCCTCCGTGACTTCAGTGTTAACAGGCGCTGGTGAAGCTGTGGAGGTTTCTCCCTGTGGTTCTGTTTCTGAAGGTTTGCTTTGTGTCACTGACATCCTCTAGAGCCTGAAATAATACATTTTAACAGGGCTTGCTTTCATTTAAGCTTATGATGGAGCCCAAGGAAATGTGCAGCTGTGTTAATAACTTCTTTTGGGAAGCTAGCAGTGTTAAACCCAAGGATAGAGTACTTGTAACTATTGGGTTTTGAACTTCACCTGAATCTAGTTGGAGGAAAAGTTTTCAGCTTTGTAAAATAGATAGTTCTTGCTTAGAGGGTGGAAGTTTTCTATAAGCAACTTGTGTTTTCATCCCGTCTCAATTTTCCTCCCACCAATGACTTCATGAGGAAAATGAGGAGGCTTTTTTAAACTCTAATTAAGTAGAAACCTGATTGTTGAGTTCTATCTTCTGTAACACAGCATGTAAGTAGAATGAGAGAAGTGCAACATATTATATCTTGCTAATGAATTTGCCTATGTTTTGCTTTTTTTATAGCAATATGCAAAATATTTCACTTCTCTTGAATGCCATTGAAATTAATTAAATAAATAGCAGGCTTCTCTACCTGTAGGTCTTCTCTTTGAAGTTGTTAGCACTTATTCAATATTTTACTGCAGTTGCCTGCAGGTTTTGCACTGACACCACTTTTACAAGGTTCCTTTCTGGGTTTTATGTCATATTCCAAACTTCAAATTAAAGTAATGCTAACCTAGGCAAGTATGAGGTGAATCAACCTATTAAATGATCTTCAAAAAACAAAGTGAATCTTTTTATGTATTCATGTTTTGTAAAGGATTTTGGATTTTTTAAGAACTCCTGTCCTTACCAAGTCTGAGTATCCGTACTCCGTGGTGTTCTTTATATCATTATACCCATACAGTATTGGGCACGTCTAGTATTTACAAACAGCAATCTTGTAAAAATGTAGGAAATATTTTTGAGGAATATTGCCTATGTGTGTCAGGAAAGGAGGCTTTAAAAGTATTGAGATTATATCATTCACTGTGTTAACATTTCTTTTAGAAAGGAGGACACATAACTTCCCATTCTTCCATGTTTAAAGTCATAAAAGTACCCAGCAGTATATGATGGACACTTGCCAGCAGAACTACCAGCTGGTAGCAGGTAGAGCAGAGGAGGAGAGGAAATAATAAATTAAGTGTAATCCCGTCCTTAACTTTCAGTCTCAGGCCAGCCAGTCACACAACATGTTGTGCATTCCAGTCATCTTCTGCTTGTGAGATGTTCCCATGTGAGATGTTCCCATCCAGCATTCTGAGCAAAAGTCTGAGCATGGCTGGGATTGCAAGAGTTTGGCTTATCATTAGCTTGGTAGTGCAAAATGTGAAGAGTAATTGGCTATCAGAAAAAAGAAAACAAATCAAGATGTGGTTCAGTGGAAAACAATACCTTTGTGGTTTTCTTTGGAATCAGAATGTTTCTTTAGGATCTGCCATATTTCAGCCGACGAGTGAGAAATGTGCTATAATTATAAAGAAGCACTGTTTCTTTTCCAGGCTCATCTCTGGCCTTCAAAAGGGTGGTTACAGGCAATATGTTGAAAAAAATGTGCTGAAACTCAGCTGGTGTAACTCATTGCAACTCCGCTTGCTTACACTGGTGTGCACCTATTTAGGCACCTTCCTTTTTGGCCCCAGAGACTATAGAAGTAGATTTTTTTTTTCCCTGTATAAAATCTCTCTGTACAGGTTGTGTCCACATGTGTTGCAGAGCTGGAATTGCAAACATTTTTGCATGCAGGTGTCAACTGCACAGAAATGCAGTTGCAAGCAATTTGTGCATATTACAAATGGAGCTGAAGCCCATTCTGACCAAAAAGTATTGGTCTGTTACCGAGAAACTTATACTGCAGGATAATATTGTGCACAGGCCCATTTATAAACCTGCTCCCATATGCTGCCTTTATTTGTTAGGGAAGATAATAAATGGACATCAAATAGTCATAGTGCTTTCTCTTTCCATTTCATAAATAAAGGAACCCTGTTTAACGCACTCGAATCTTCTCTTTTCCCCTTTCTCTTTTACTTGTGTCTGAATTGCACATCACATGCCAAAAGTGGGTTTTCTGAAGAGCATCTTGATTGCCTAAATTGTTGTTTATAGTCTGTAGCTCAAGTTCAAATGTCCTTAAAGTTGAAAACGTCTAAAAATCAATGTGAGAAGGTTTTGGATGCTGACTTCAGAGACAGGTTATGAGAAGCTAAGATTGATATGCCTTACTTGTCTGCACATGTTTCTTAAAAGACTTCAAGAGTAATAGCTGATTTCTTCTGCCCTTCTAGGAACTGGTAAAAGTATATAGCATTTTCTTTCTTGCTAACTGGAGGAAACATACCCTTCAGCCCATGCGCATAATGGAGCTACCATTTGCAGCAGGCCTAATTTAAGTAAAGGTAGACTTTAATACCTGTTTTAGTGTCTCCTGAACCAGTGCCCTATACTAGGAATTAATTTAGCAAGAAGCTGAGCACTTGCCATGAGATTGAATCTCTTCAGCTATCACTGCCATTTGCACAAGCTGCTGATCCTCAGTATATTTCTAGAAGTGAAATGTAAATTTTCAGGTAAGCTGAGTGACCAAGCTCACCTTGATTAGGAGAGCAACTTTTCAGTTCATTAAATGACTATGGTTAAATAATGTAGGCATTTAATTTGTTGTATGTTGAAAACTTTGTATAATGTCATCTGGGTTTTAAATACGCATATAAAAATGCTGTCCGGCAATTTCTCTGTGTCCACTCTTTGTGTGTTGCCATTACTTAGGTGACTTGCACAAAGAAAATGAGAAGGAAGGCATGTCCCCTGATTTAAATTTTTTTTCTAATTGGGATTTTTTAATTATTACTATCTTTATTATCAGAGGAAAGGAACCAACAGGAAAAAAGCTGCATTGCTTTGTAACTGCCTTGAAATGTACTGAACAAAATCAATATTAGTAAGTAGGAAGAGGAAAGGAAAAGGGATACAGGAATGGAATTTATTCTATTTCATAAGAAGATGTCAAAAAATAGAGGTCTCATACAGGAATTGAGGGTAGGATTGTTCCCTGACCAGGATCTTAATGCAGTAGGTATTCTCAGCTGTTTGAGTGTGAAATAAATACAGCAGGTTTTGAAGTATACAATACTATGTTTCATTCTTGTTGCTTCCTTCCCCGTTCTTCTGAGTGCTCCATTTAAAATAACTTGGAGGCCATAGGAAAACCGGATCCTCTAGCTGTGAGTTGCAGGAAGGAAAATGTCCCACGTTCCCTGTTTGTCCTCAGAGCATGCACGCCCATCACGCGTAGCAGTATTCCTGGCAATTGAGCTCTGTTTCCGAGTACATCAGAGAGCACTAATAGTATGTTTTGTGAGAACATAATGAGAATTATTCATGGTGCTTTTTCGGGGCACAACATGATCTAAATGGCCATGGTGTTAAACTCTCAAATGTGTCAGTGATGGAGTGGAACAGTAAAATCAGAGGGAATGCAGCCAGGGATTTTGTCAATCTGTTAGTTAACCTTCGTGCCTCATTTTGGTGGGCATCCATACAACACGTGGCCCGAATTACTTAAAAAGAGGCCTTAATAATTTGCTTGTTGGAGATCCCAGGCATTTTGGTATAGTCTGCTTTGGTGGTGATGACTCAGATGTTTGGTTAATAACATTGCTATGGTGCTGGACCTGCTGGTTAGCGTGTGCTGGCATTGTTCCTTCCTCTTGGAAAGGAAGGAGTAGAGATGAGGACCTGCTGACCTCACTGCATCGTATCACTTAATCAACTGCTCACCAGTTCAAAGCAGCCTAATAACTGTAGCCAGGGCAAATCCTCTTTTGTTTGTTTTATGGAGCTTTTTGTGAAATCCCTGTGGTACCCTGTTCTGTAAAAACAGTAATTTATCACACCAGTGAGTGTAGCTGAAAACTAAGGATAGTGAAATGCCTGTTTCTTGCTGGAGTCATTGCTTCTTTGGGCTTCATTTACTTTCAGTAAAACATACTTTCAGTGCAGCTTCCTAACACTTTTGCTTTACATTATCTTATTCTTGATAATGCTTTCCTGGTTTTGTTGATTTTGCAGCCTTTTAACTAGCTTAATGATAACATCATGCTGTTCATCTGCATTCCTCACATAGTCAAAGAGATCAGCTGTGCCTACACTGTTGAGAGGTTGATTTTTCTCTCTGATAACTTGCATGGTTACTCTTGTTTCATTGGTATAACATCTCCCTTTCTACTAATTCAGGGACATCTTTAAAATTTACCTCTGAAATGTTATTATTTGCCTCTTAATAGCAACATTACCTATGTTAAAGAAATTATGTAGTCATTTTGCAGTTCTTATACCTAATCCCCCCCGTAATTTTTCAGCCTTCATGTCATCAATATTTTGGGCTATATACTTCTGTGGACCTTAACATATTGGAGGTGGTGGATAAGAAACTCTTAATTCCATTCTTTCTCTGCCTTTCTGTCATTGACTGCTAGTGGGAGCCGAAGCTCTTTGCCATGTGTCTGTGCAAATTTTCTGTATTTGCATATCCTATTTATTTGTTTCTCTGTTTTCCCTTCTGGCTTGGTTGCTTTGTTTTTCTGAAAAAGAGTGGATTATGATACACACATGTAAATTAGGTCCAGCCTTTTGAGGGTTTGCCTTCATTCATACACACTTGATCACTGATTGGTTTAGGGTGAGCCCCCTCAATTCTTCTTGGAGCTGCAGACGGCATGTCCTCCAAATCCTGCCTAGTCCTCACAGCTCCGTCCTCCAGTGGGTATAGAGGAACAGTTCAGCAGCTCCAGGAAAGTCGTTCCCTTTTACCCAAAAACTAGGCTGCAAAGAGCAAGGACTGCCACCACAGCTGCCCTGCATGTGGCTTAGAGCAAATTTAAATCGAGACAGTGGGTGGCTACGCCCTAATCCTTCCTGCCTGGTGTTTTTCAGAGCTCAGAAGTTACGGGCAAAGTTACTGGGTGCACTAATGTCAAAGCGAACAAATGGGTTCACTGAAGCTGGGACTGCAGCTGCCTTATCCAGTTGAGCGACACCTGCTTTCACCTTCATGTAAATAAGCAAAATGAAAAGTCTTAGGCCACCTGGCAGCTGATGGTTAAAGCCACAGCTGCTAAAAGAGCAATAAATGGTTAAATTGCAGAGTTTACAATTTTCCAAAAATTTGAGCATCTCAAACTTTGGTACGGTGTCAAAACCCAATTCTAATCTCTGCATTTTGGCATGTACCTTATGGTGTCAGGAAAATGAGCCCACCCCTCTTACTTGGCTTGCAAAGGAATGGGTAAAGAAGATGTCAGGAATATGGGTAGATAGATGTTCTAGCGAAGAATTCACTGGAAACTTCCAAGTGCTCTGGAGTGAGGTATGCTAGCTTTCTACGCAGCAGTAGAGGATATGGGTTCAGCCACAGCCTCCCCATCGTTCCTACTGTCTTCTGGATGAGAATGAGTATCTCTTTGGGGTTCTGCCCCAACCCACTTGGCTGCTTTCATAATCTTGCCTGCTTTTATAGCCAGAGTCTCTCCCATCAGAAGTAGGCAGACATTTCCTATTCCTTACTACTTAGGGACTTCCATTTTTCATTCTGCTTGCTTGCCCTGTTCCTATGATTTAGAAGGGTAGTCAGAAATATTAAACTCCTGGATTTTTTATCAGCAAAATACTGCTGTTTGGAATGAATACTCTACACAGCATGCTGTGGTTTGTTGTAGGAGGCACACTTGAAACTGAATCACTTGAAATGCATTTTACTTATAAGGTTAGACCTTTTTAGAAGTGACTTGATTTGGGAATTCTGATAAGGTTCAGTGTAGGAATCAGTAGGGTATTTAAACATCTAGGAAGAGTGCTCTTATATCTACCACATGTATCCAACACAATTGGAGCTCATTATTAATGCACTCACTGTTTCAGAAATATTGTAACACCTGGACCTACACATTCTTCAAATGGCAGCATGACTGGCTGCCTTCATTTTCTGCAGATTGAACAAATGATTGCTTAAAAAAACTTGACAAAATACTTACTGCTTCACTGGGCTCCGTATGGCTGCATGAATCTATTAAAAATGGAGATTATTACAAGATCAAGACCTTAGTTGGCAAAACAAAGAGTTGGCAAACTTCTAGATGGTCTGATCTGGTTCTAGTATCGTGCTGTTCTGTGATGCTACTCACCAGGCTTAATAATGTTACCTCCCTGGGGTTTTTAGTTGAGAAAAAGAATTTTCCTGATACTACTTTTGGTTTTAAACTTTTTACTCTTGTTAAGTGAGCTCAGCAGCTCTCTTAGCCCAGCTACAATACTCCAACTGCCTAAGCACAACCTCTTTCCACTCCAGATGTATTTCTGTCGCGTAGGCAGCACGTGCCATGAGTTTCCGTTGTGCTGTGCGTACGCGGTTCCTTTTGCATAAGGAATGGTGAGTCATGGGGTGGTGTCACAGGAGGCACGCTCGTTCCTCCGGTGTGTTGTGACTGCGCACCAGGTGAGAGACAAAAGGTTTCCAGTGTCTGAGAAGTACAGCAGACTTCACCGCTTCAGAGTGGGGTAGATGGGTTTCTGTGAAAACCATTGGGTCAGATCCTGGTGCAGTGCTGGTCTTTATCAGGAATGGATCCATCCCAAATATGCTGGTTTGTTCACATGGGTGTAGTGAAATGGTGGTATAACGAAGAAACATAACATTTAAAAAAAATTGTTTTCTTTGCTATTTTTATGATGATTCATAGAAAGATGCATAAATTTGGTCTGTTAATTATTTAAATAAGCTCTCCAGATGAACGGCAGCTTTAAGCCTGTAAGTATCTTGATGCGATGGCGTAGCTTTGCCCGTGCCAATGAAATTGGACACTGCACACATGGTAGGAATTTGTGTGTGTTAACTGAGCCAGTTTTATGGTCTTCAAAAAGACCATAAAGCCAGCTTTATGATCCAAAAGCAGCATTGCTTTTCTGATAAGCCAGCGTTTCCAAAAAAACCCTGTGTAGTGCATACCTGGCAGCATTCAAATGAGCCAGCTGCTGAGCCAGCACAGCGGGGCTTGTGGAAGTGCATTTCATAAAAGCCTTCCACAGACTTTTGGCTTTTTATTTTGCTTTTTTTTAAACAAGAAAAAAGTCAGACACACACATTCCCCCTTGAAATCTTTAAAGGGTGTATTTAGGAGAGGACTTGGATGTTTAGGGGGGGTCAGTCCAAAGGTTTTGCAACACAAAGAGGATAGGAAATCTGAAATGCAGAGTATGTACCTTTCTATACAGAGTAAATCAGAGCAGATTTTAAAGGATATGTAAGCAAGCATGACTTGTGAGCCATGGGTTCCTTCTGACAGAAAATTGCTGTCTTCCTTATCCTTCACGTTGAAGAAAACAACTCTGTTCCCAAATGGTAAGGACGAGTCCTTCCAGCACAGAAACCAGCAGGTGCTGCTTCTTCACATGTATTAACACCATGATCTTCCTTGGTGAATCATTCTCTCTCTCTAACCATATTTGAGAGCTCTGGCAATGCCAGAAGAGCAAACTTGCCTCCTCCTCGGAAGCAAGAGAAATCTCGTGAGGTCAGTTTTAGTGTTCTGCATGAGTTTTCTTCCTGGTCTTTTCCTGATTCTCAGCTTCAAGGTCTACAAAAAAATTCAAAAAAAATTCTCTTCTCTCCTTGCTTAGGATTAGTTTCATCCCATTGAGGTGTTCTCTAGTTTCTGCAGCTCCTAAGCAGACAGCAGACACTAAGTCTAGTTTAATATCAGGATTTTCTTTTATTCTGCTGATGGGATTGTGTGCCAATGGAAGAAGACTCCTCAGCACAGGTGTCTGGGAAAGCTGGAAGGACAGGTTCTGTTTTGCCGCTTCAGCCACTTTGGCATGGAGCATCCCTCAGAAACAAACCCTCTTTTCACTTTGGAGCTAACCAGTGTCCTTTTAGCTTATATTAGCTACGCTTTTTAATTAACTTCTAATTTGGCTGAACTGCTGCATAGTTGCCCTGGTTTGAGGGAAAGTGCAGTCTGTGTCAGGAGTTTGTCTTTTCCTTTTGCTGCTAACTTCAGGTTCTCTCTATGGCTCAGGCCCCTCTCTTTTCAAAGTAACCTTGCCAAATCCTGTTTTCCTAGTGTTTTTAACATTTGTCTCATTCACAGAAATGTTTTTGTAAGAATCTGCTAAATACTTCTACCATGGGAACCTCTATGAAAGTCATAAGTTACTAAAATAGCGTGTTACGATGAGATGTACTGACTACCTGTAGGAAGAGGATGTTACAGCCTAGTACAAGTTGTTTCACTCTTGCTTTTTTTTTGTCATCATGAAATCTAGGTTAAATTACTCCAGTTTTTCTGTCTGAGATTTAGAATGGATTATGGACAAAATTAATTCCTAGAAGTCTTCTCATTGGCAAAGAAGTTCCTGTGATTCAAAGTGTAGTATGTACTTAGTAGGTCCTTTGTGGGATAAAGAAAACTCTGCAGTTAAGGAAACTGGTATATCAAACCTTGGTCTTGTGTTGTTGTAGGGCAGGGGATTTCATTTAATCCCTACCCTGATGCTCTGCAGTGCTAGGTCGGTGCTGTTAGGTCTTGTTCACCCTCCTCCTTATCCCAGCTGTCGCACCCAGCTCATGCAGAGAGAGTAGGCAGAGCCTGGCTCTGTGGGCGCAGACCAGCGTGCTTACAAAGCCTCCAGTCCCTGTCGTCTTCACGTCAGCACAGTTGCAGTGGTGTCTGTCTGCCAAGGTCCCTCAAAAAAGGTAGCTGTGGTTAGCGTGGGTATGAAGGGAAGGATGAGTTTGTTTTGTGCGGCTAACAGTGTGGAAACAGTGTTGGGATAAATTTAGCTTTTTGATGCAGGCAACTACTCAAATATCATTTATATATACAAAGTCAGTTTGGAAAAGTCACATATGAAAAAGGTTTCCTGTTGACACTTCTTCGTATTTTGCCTCTGTGGGGAAAGGATGTTAAGACCATTTGGGCTCTTTACCTTTTCAAGTACCTTGTTTTTCATCCTTGACAGAACTAAAGCACAAATGTTAGTTGAACTTGATTTCTTTTAATTAATGCATGTTGTTAAAATTTTCCAGGAATGTTGATAGTAATTTTGTGTTTTGCTTCCCTCATCCTCTCTGGCACATTATCTATATGATTTTGAAGCCAACTTTATCATAAACCACTCCTTATGCTCAAAGCAAGTGGTTTTATTACCTGCATGCAATGGAACGATGATATTGCCCTTGATGATGGCTGAGTCACCCTTTTGCTGTAGGTGAACGCCATTCTATTCTCACTGGTTCTTTTTTCACATTAGAGAATGATCCTCAGTAACTTCTGCTTTTTCACAAGACAGCATCACTTTATGCACAGCAGAAACAGCCTATGGGGTTGGTGAAGAGGGTCTGCTTCTCTTTTTTTGTTGCTGTTGTGTCCTGTACTGGTCTGTGTAGCAGCTACTTCTGAGAGGTCTTGCAGAATTTAATACTTTTGTTGTTTTGGGTTTTTTTTTGTTAAGACAATGTTTATGTCATTCACAAAATAACTTTAAAAAAATAGTCCGGTCAGCTTGTTTTCTAACCAACCTTGTCTCCTCTATTGTTCTGATTTAAATGTCCTGAGTGAATGCAGATCACATTAAACATATTCTGCTACACATTACTGTTGTGCATGTAAAATGGTGGTGGTGAATTTCTTTTTCTTTCTACCATGTGTCATCACTGCAAGTTATGTTGGCTTTTTTAATGACTTTGATAGCATTTACAGAGACATAAGGAAGAAAAAAACCCCAACCTGTTCTATACATAAAATTTAAAGTAAGAATTTGGAAGTCTGATTTTTCTCTGTAAAGAGTTATAGGCTTTTCTTTTAACACTTTTGTTCTGGAGAGGAATAATGGAAGTCATTACTTTGTTTTCTGTGTGCACAATATCTCTGGCTGGCTGCTATTTTCTTTCTTAGCTGTATGGGAATAATGAAGGCATGGCTTGATGACATTTGACCTAAAAAAAAAACAAACCAGAAAGAGTTCTCTATGTAAGAAAACCCGTTTTTACTAAAATACAGTTTTCAGGCTCTGAACAAGGCCTTGAGTGTTTTCCACATGGGATGAGACTGCCTTGATCACAGTCTCACTTCAGTTGTTTTAACTTTGAATTGATGTGGAATTCTGGTTTAGGAACTATATAAAACTTGTGCCATTCATTTAAGGAAGTAAGGCTTCCATATTTTAAATCTCAAGAACAATGAATCAACATTTGGTCCTTATTTTTCATGAATCCAAATAAATATATTGTTGCCATCTTAGCTGACAGACGTTTCTATAGCAGAAAATTAGGTGACTTCTTCAATGCAAATGGGAATTGTGAAACACCCACAACCTTCCCAAAGTTAAAATTGGCTTGGCCTCTACCTAACAAATACGTAATTGCATTACACAAACTGGTAATTTATTGTCCCTTATGAAACTGAACTTACTAAGGTCCTGATGTGAAGAAATGACTGATATTGAGACAATTCCATTTCTGTCTCTATCTTACGGATATTAAACTTGACACTCAGCTGTCATCCATCATGCCCGGCAGAGAGTCGAAGGAAGCCTCGCTGCGGTTGTCAGTCAGCAGACTGTGAGTCAGCATGCATAATACACAAATAGTTGCTGAATTTTATTTTCAACTCATTATACTAGGAGCAAATGCTAAGCTGAAGGACAAAGTTCCTCCTTTGGTCTTCACTCCTACACACTTTGTGCTCACTAACATTATCGGGTGGTACTACAGCACCTTCCCTGATTGTGGAAGATCTGATTAAGATCTGCTCAACAATGAATCCTTGGGAAAGGAGTGCAGCAGTAGTTGGGTCATCTGGGCAAATGACCAGGACAGACCACAAGAGAGAGCAATAACATAAATTTCTCTTCCAGACCATCTGAGACACACCACATTCAAGTGGTGACTATGAAAGTGGTGGTACTGCTGTAGTAAAACCCTGGAACTCTTCTCAAGAGCCAAATTTAAAGCAGTAACATAGTTCCTCTAACAAAAATAAAAAGGAGTTCTAGGTTTTTTATTAAGTTGAAGCTTTGTTAGAAATGTATGCTTTGGGAGAATATAGCAAAGTTTTGTTGAAAAACAGAACAACTGAAACATCTGAAACATCCAAATCTTACTGAAAAGAGCATAACGCTTGGAAATGTCACTGCAATACTTATTCTCTTCCTCTTTTTGTTAAGTTCAGTTCTTCAGACAGCTTCAGACTTCTTTGGTACATCACAGCCAAAGACTCACTAAATGCAGTATGTTTGACCCAGCAAGTGGGAAAACAGAAATCCTAATGATCCTTAAAGGGAAAAGTAAAATAAGAAAACATTTTTACATACAGCTTGTAACTTTTCCTAGTTAAAATTCTAGAGCATTTTTAAACAAAAAAAATCTTTTTAGTAAAGGGGAAAAAAATTCACTCTCCTAACATTTTTTTGAGTAAACTTTGTTTATTCATCAAGTTGACCTAATGTCAAAAAAACCTTGAAAACTCAGCAAATTGCTTAGCCTGATTTCCATAAATGTTGTCTAAGGAAAGGCAGCTCATTTGCATGCTGATCTTGTTTTTCATTCTGCTCTCTTGCTACAAACCCCTGAATTATACCACAGGCTGCGTGTTCTTTGTCTCAAGTCCAAACCATCGCCTTTCCTAAGGATTGTCAGATCTAACAAGGGTTAAAGCACCATTTCAGTAATATACAGCTTTTTATATTCAAAAGTTGTAGTGCAAATGGAAATGCTTGCTCTTTGTTAGTTATGCCCAGCATTTGGGAAAGAGCTGGTGGCAAAGATTTGCACTGCTGCTCATATCACAAGAGATTCAGACGACTTCTCCAGACAAATTGTTACCCAGAATGACCTTATTACATGGCTGGACAAATTGCTACCCAGAATTACCTTCTTACATGGCAGTAATAGAGAATATTTTTGCATTTGAAACAGAATACAGGACAACATGACTAATTGTGTTGATAGAGTGGCATAATGCTCACGGTAAAATAATGACTCCCTTGGACACCAGGGAGCCCGTTAATTAGGGGAATGATGAGTCTTTGTAAAATCGGAGTCAAAAAGCAAACATCTTTCTTCTTATATTAAGAAATTAAGGCAATGTGATAGACCTTAATGCATTTTTGTGGTGTTTCCTGGGAAATCTTTCTGTAAAATGCTCGTATATGGAGATACGAACAGCAGGTTCTGTTTTCATGACTTCCTGCCAAACCATAACAATGTCAACTGGCAGTAAGGGTATTTGGCCCTCTGTACCCTCATGTACTGTAAATCTGTTATTTTTGTATAAATAGATTTCTCACCCTACAAATTAAATTAGAATCTGATCCTACATTTGAACAGCAAGTTTCAAATCAGAAGGTAATTTTGTCTTGTTTGTTAGGGAATGAAAGAGCCTGAAGTGGTTTATGTTACAATTTATGTAGTGTGGAAGAGCAAAAAACCCCAGTAGGCTTTAGAACTTTCTTTACAGAAACCATAACCATCCTGGTCCCTGGAAAACATTAAATCCATTCCAAATTTGAGAACTGTAGATTATTCTTGTGCTAATAATTCATTTTTTCAAAAAAGGATATCAAACCAGGCAAGTTGAATATTTACCTCGCTGGGAAGCAAAATTTCAGTAGAGAAAGCAAACAAATTAGTCTTATTTTTTCCCAAACAATTATTAATGGTGAATAAAAACTTACTTTAAATATTAAATTGGAGCTTGACTGACATGACAGTGGTGGTTATATTCATGGTTTTGGAACACAAAGTGAAAAGAAAAACTGTTAAAATGTAGAAGAGAGAGAACTGGTGGCATGCTTGGGACCAGAAGTGGTGGACCATGAAAGCATAGTCTGCTGTAAGGTGAGACTTGCTCTCCAGCGCTAGCTGTGTAACCAGTGGTTTGCTATACCCAAGTATCTCATCAGTTAGACATATTGACAGTGGTTTAGTCTGGATAATCAGTTTTAACTACTAAGGCACAATATTTTGGAGTAAAACCAGAAGGCTGTTGGGATCTCCCTTCCTTCTGCACTTTACTTTTCCGTGTTGGTCCATTAATTTTCTTTTGTAAGCCTTAAAATTAGGCAGATTCTTCTCTGCTGAGCTGTTAGATGTGAACTCCACTTGGCTTTGTTTATAGCAGGTATCAAAACTCATTCATTTGTCTTGCACAGTCCCACCACATCAAAATAGGACTGACTGCTGCTTAGAAGCATCACTTGCTCACAAATCTGTCTGTGTTGATATACCTGTGGACAGTGACTCTTCCATCTTATCCAAACCCACAGTTGTTTCACTGCTGCCATCTCCTTGTTTGTTGAATTCACATATTGTAAATTTCTGTATTTTGCATGTTAAAAATTGTGTGGAAGAAGGATGATCTTCACAGTATTTGTACAGTGCCTTAACATACAGTGTCTGATTCATTGCCTAAACTGCCAAGTGCCCCTACCTTTAAAATGACAGGCACTTAGTTGATCTAAAAACCTCATTGTTTTTAGCCTGATTGCTACTCTTGACAGAAGGTATAAATATTGTGGGTGGCTTGAATACTCCAATGCACAGAACTTGTTTGTAGCTGGCTCTTAAACACTGTAGCCGCAGGTGTGCTGGAATATTATTATAGAAATGGACTAGAAAACTCGTGAAACAAAAAAAATTGAGTCACATAAGATTCATTACAAGAGTGATGTCCCAACAGGTCCTCTGTTACTAGACCTGACAATACTGTGAAAATCAGAATAATCCATTTCTTAGCTCAAATTTCTACATTAAATTGGTCTGATAAATCTTCCACCTTGCACTACAAGTTTCAGATTTTGTTAGCTAGTTTAAATATTTATTGGTACACTGCCTTAACTGCCTATGTCTCACCTAAAAGGCGAGATGATTAAGAACATCCATTTAGAGGGATGTGGCTAATTTTCTTTTATTCATAAAGTTTCAGGAGAGAACATTCCTTTGGTTTGCTGAGAAGCGCTGCAAAGTAGAGGATGGTATTCCTTTATTTAGACGGAGGATGCAAGAATCTCCGTCTGTAATCCACGGGCTCCCTCTCCTGGTCCAGAAGGTGCTTGGCACCAGGAGCTTGATTAATACAGAAGCTCGGCGAAAGTTATTTGCAAATTGATTTAATCATGACACAGTGCCAATGGGGCCTCCTAACTTCTTCTATGTTTAATCAGAGAATTGTGCTCTCCCTAACAGCAATAATGAAATTAATGTGGGTGTTGTGATGAATCAGGGTTGCAGGGCCAGGTTTATCTTATTCAAATGCCGATTAAGATGTGTTTCACAGGGACTCAATGCGATGCCCTACAAACAATATTTACAAATAAAATCAGTGAACTTGCATATCCAAGTAACTGCATGAATGTATACAGTCTAATTGCACTGATGCTGACAGCTTGGCTTTTCTGACACCTTGGTGTTCTG